>CAJUYH010002145.1:17523-59629 GCA_910591685.1 Galerucella tenella | reverse complement strand
GTGCATTTTCAAATGGGAAGGAGCTAAATTCATCAAGTGAGCCAAACGAACGGACATAATTACTCAAATGAATTGAATTGTGAACATTATGTGTCACAGAATTCTCTTCATACATGTCCTCATAGTTTGATACAAAATATTTAGGTAATTTCTCAGCATAATTTAAAAGTTTGGCATTGTTACTCCAATCATTTGACACTAAAATTCTTAATGAAACATGTGTGGATATGATTCTTCTCTTTGATCAGAATAATTATCCTTTGATTAGTTAAAGAAAACAGCTTATTTTAATAGCTTTTTCTATTGATTTTATTTATTGTGACAATACAAAAATAAGTGGACTGTATATTATTGACAGTTATGTCAAAAAATATTACCATGGTGATAGCACCTTAGGCTGGTGGCTAGATAAAAAAGATTGTTCATACCGCCGCCCTTGAAAGTACTGCGGTATCTTTCAATAATTTAAATGTTGGGTACATAATGTAAATTTTCATTACTGACACAAGTAAGTCCATTTTTGACTGCGAATGTCCGTGATATAGGTGAGTCTATGGAAGTCCTTGATCTTCATCAGATATGGGGAGAGGGCACACCTTGACAACACTTCGTTTTAAAATATTGCCGTTCGAGGTACGTACACTAACAACACGTGTGATACCATCCTTGCCTGGGTGTAGACTCACTATCCTTCCGGTTGTCCATTTGGATGGTGGATTGTTGTCATCCTTCAAAAGAACCAAGGATCCTTGAAGCTTTTCCATATCGGTTTTGAAACGCCATTTTGAACGCTCGTGGAGTGTATGTAGATACTGGGTAGACCATCTGCGCCAAAAGTGTTGAACCATGGATTGTAACATCTGGTATCTCGTGAAGTGGTTCATAGGTGTTGTTTGAATGTCAATGTCAGGTATGAGGTTAAGAGGATGGCCAACAAGAAAGTGTCCAGGAGTGAGGGTTTCGAGGTCGTTAGGGTCATTAGTTATTGGTAAGAGAGGTCGAGAATTTAACACCGCTTCCACCTGAACCATAAAAGTATAAAATTCTTCATAAGTAAGGGGGTTTTCGTCAGATACTATACGACGTAAATGATGTTTAAAGGATTTTACCGCACTTTCCCACAAACCTCCAAAATGCGGAGAACCAGGGGGATTAAAATGAAACTGAATCATATTATTTTTGGCATAGGTTTCAAATTCAGTTGATTGACAAAGTTTATAAATTTCACGTAGCTCGCTATTTGCCCCAATAAAGTTGGTGCCATTATCGGAATATAAGTGCTGACATAAACCGCGGCGAGAGACAAATCTTTTAAGCATGGCCAGGAAACCTTGAGAAGTCAAATCGGTAACCAGTTCCAAATGCACTGCTCTAGTAGCCAAACACACAAATATGCATAGATAGGATTTGATGAATTTCCGGTTACGCAATTTCGAATCTTTTATCATAAAAAATCCAGCATAGTCCATGCCGGTGTGAAGAAATGGTCTTGATGGGTTAATTCTTGGTTCAGGTAAATTTCCCATAAGAGTATGTAAAGGTTTAGGGTTTTGTTTATAGCAAGTTATGCATCTATGAATAACATATTTTACAGCTGATTTTCCCTGTATGGGCCAAAATTTTTGTCTCACAAAAGAGAGAGTAGATTGTGTACCGGGGTGGAAGTTTATTTTGTGTATGTGAGTTATGATTAAATGAGTGAAAATGTGACTCTTTGGTAAAAGTATAGGATGTTTGGCTTGATAGTCAAGATTGGAATGTTGGAGTCTACCACCGACTCGCAAAACTCCAGTTTTGTCAATGAATGGGTTCAAGGATTTCAATTTACTTTGAGGCTTTAAGTAATTTTTGTTTTTCAATTGTACTAAATCTTTAGAAAATGTTTCACCTTGAATTATGGTAACTAGGGTAGTTAATGCGTGTTCACGTTCAAAAAGTGTTAATTGTCCTATTTGACGGGTATGTTTTGATAATTTCAAATTTTGAATGAATCGTAGGCAGTAAGCAGTCACATTAATCAGTTTATTGTAGTCAGAAAATTTTTCAAATAATGAAAAATTCGATCTTGAAGAAATGAGCAAAATGGATTTAGGGTTCAATTCTAGGGTTTCAGAATCTAGTTTTTTACGTTTGTAATTAGAGATATGAGTATTATTGGGCCAAAATTCCTTTGGCTTGGATAAAAAGGCTGGACCATGCCACCACATAGAGCAGGTTTTGAGGTCCTGAGGACTCATGCCCCGAGATATAATATCCGCTGGATTTTCAGCAGACGAAATGTGATACCATGTATTCGGATCAGTAATTTGCTGGATTTCTGAAATTCTATTACAGACGTATGATTTCAATTGTCTTGGCTCTAAAGAAAGCCAACAGAGAACAATAGTAGAATCAGTGTAATAGTACACCTTGTTTGGTTGACAAGTTGAAGCTTTTATGACTTTATTCATTAATCGAGATAGGACTAGGGCACCACATAGTTCAAGACGTGGTAGACTTACGGCTTTTAAAGGAGCTACGCGGCTCTTAGCAGTTAGTAGGTGAACAGAAATATTGCCATAAGAATCTATAGAACGTGAATATATGCAGGCTCCAAAAGCATTAATGGAAGAGTCACTGAATCCGTGGAGTTCAAAAGCAACAAATGTTTTGATTGTGACTTGGCGGGGAATTTTGAAATAATCAACTAAGGATAAGTGATGGGTAAAGTTTTTCCATACTCGGAAAATGTCTGTGGGTACAGGATCATCCCAAGCGATTTTAAGTAACCATAATTTCTGTAAAAGGATTTTGACTTGTAAAACCATAGGTCCTAGAAGGCCAAGAGGGTCGAAAATCTGTGAAATAAGTGATAATATGACACGTTTAGTTACAGGTGTAGAGTTAAGATCGATGTTAGAGTTGTAGATGAAAATATCTTGTTCGGAATTCCAAGATATGCCTAGGGTTTTATGGTGATGAGATTCATCAAGTGTTAAGGATTTAGATTGAGTAAAGGGCTCGGTTATGTCAGATATTACAGATTGGCTATTGGAAGAAAATTTTCTTAATTCAAGTCCGTATGTTTCAAATATCTTTATAAGATTTTTGCGAATATTTAAAAGAGCTTCTTCAGTAGATGCACCGGTGATGACGTCATCGACATAGACATCATTTCTTATGATTTCACTTTCTGTGGGGTAAGAGTCCAAGGTGTCTTCTGAGATTTGATTCAGACAACGCGTGGCTAAAAAAGCACTGCTTGCCATTCCATAAGTGACTGTGTTCAATTCAAAATGTCCAATTTTGTCTTGAAAGTTGTCACGCCACAGAATTCGTTGGAGGCAACGTTGCTGAGGTTCGATCAAAAATTGGCGATACATTTTTGCAATGTCCCCTGTTAATACAAAATTATGCTGTCGAAAACGCAATATTACGGTAAATAAATCGTTTTGGACAGTAGGTCCGACTTTTAGGCAGTCATTGATAGATACTCCTGAAGACGACGTAGCAGATCCGTCGAATACGACTCTGAGGCGAGTAGTTGGGCTATCACTCTTTTCCACACAATGATGTGGAAGATAATAAGAGGGATATACAGAGTTATGGCTGGAGATATCTGGCTTTATTTCAGACATATGTCCAAGGCTTTTATATTCTGAGATAAAGTCGCAGTAGGATTTTTTTATATTAGGATTCTTATTCAGTTTTTGCTCAATTGCAAGAAAACGTTTCAAGGCGGTTTGAAAAGAGTCTCCAAGCTGAGAAACATTGGGCCTGAGAGGAAGGCTTACAATAAATCTTCCAGAGGAATCTCGATGTGTAGAGGCTTTAAAATGGTTTTCACAGTCGATTTCTTCTTGGGAATATTTATTTTTAGATATTTGTTCGGTGGTTTCTTCGCAGTTCCAAAAAAGCTGCAAACTATTTTGAAGATCATTGTTTGTACATTTTAAGGAGTTTGTGTGTTGATTATTTGTTGTCAGTAAATCAACTGGGCCACTTAATACCCACCCTAGTTTGGTGTCTTGTAAGATAGGATTATTTTTGCCCAATTTAATTTGGTTAGCATTAAGGAGGTTGTAAAAAACGCCCGCGCCTAGAAGTATATCTATATCGGCAGGTTTGAGAAACTCAGGGTCGGCTAGGTGAATATTTGTTGGTAAATTTAAATTTGTGATGTTTATAGAGAAGGGAGGTATTTTTTCGGTTATTTTACTTATCACCAAGGCTGGTATTTTGATAGAAAAATTATCATGAGTTGATTTTATTTTGAGTTGAGTTCGTTTAGAAATATTGGTGCACTTTTCGCTAATTCCTGAAACAGACATTTTAATAGGCTCAAAAGGTAAGTTTAACCTTTCAAATAAATTCTGAGTGACAAAATTGGATTGACTTCCATTGTCAAGTATGGCCTTACATACTATAGGCTGATGGTTTTTGTCAAATACCTCAATAAATGCGGTAGAGAGTAAGACAAATGAGTTTTGGTTTGCATTAGAACAATATAAATTTTGAGAGTGGTTATCTTCAATATTTACATTGTTTACATTGGGTAGAATTCGAAGATTCTCGTGTGATTGAGAGGTAGTTGGATTGTTTGAAATGGAGAATCGTGAATGAGTGGTGCTATTAGTATGAGCGTTAGTTTGGGTGTTATCATGGCATGGTCGATTGAGAGGTTTCATATGATTTGGTTGCATGTGTAGCAATGAATGATGCTTGTTTTGACAGGTCTTGCAAGTATAAGTAGACTTGCAATCACTTTGGCGGTGTCCTGGACGCAAACAATTGGTGCATAAGTTGGCACGTTTTGCCTCCGAAAATCTATTACTTATAGGTAAGTCAATAAATTTTTGGCATGAATATATAAAATGACTGTCTTTGCATAGTGGGCATGAAATAGTGTTGTTGTTATGGGAAAGTAATGTTTTACGTTCGTATTTTTGAGGTTTATCAGATACAAAAGGTTTTTTAGTATTCAATTTGAAGTCAAGAGATTCCAAAAAGCGACAACGTTGAGATAAAAAAGTTATAAAATCTTGAGTTGAAGGATTATCAATATTTCTTGAGAAATGTTCCCATTCTTTACGACTGTTATAGTCCAATTTTGAGGTAAGTAAATAAATTAAAATGCTGCTCCATTGGTCTACAGGTTCATTTAAGTTCTGTAAAGATTTAAAATGATTTTGAAAACTGTCCAGAAGTTTTCTTAAACTGAGATGAGATTCATCTTTCACTTGGTTGAGTTCAAAAATACATTTGATGTGCGAGTGCACGATTGCCTTTTTGTTTTCGTATCTTTCCTGTAAAAGGGACCAAGCAGTAGCATAGTTATTCTCGGTTGTGGCTAAAGAGTTGATTATTTGAGCAGCTTCTCCCTGTAAACTGGATCGTAGATAATAGAATTTTTCAATTCTATTGAGTTGAGAGTTTTTCTCAATGAGCGTGATGAAGGTATCTTTAAAATTGGTCCAAGTATCATAGGATCCGCTGAAATTAGGTAGTGGTATAGGGGGGAGACGTGAACCGTACTGACCATGTGCCGATGGCAGTGCTACTTGCACTGAAGAGCCAGTAGAGAGTGCACTTGGGGCAGCCTGAGCGGCATTAATTTTGTTTATAGTCAATTTTGCATTTGAAATATTCGTGAAATATAAATTTTCAAATGATTCGTATTCTCGATCCTGATCCTTTATTTCTTCATATTCATTATCTAAACAGAGTTTCTCAATTTGAATTTGGACATGCTTAAATTCATCAATCAAAGGTTCAATCCTATTTAATCGAGTGGTCAGGTCTATCAACAAAATAGGATTATTTAAATCATTGCATTTCAATTCCAAAAAGGTTTGAAATCTATTTATTTCGTTAGTGACAGCGTCGCGACGAGATACGAGATCATTATAAATGTCAATTTTTTGACTACTGTCATCTTGATGGTTACCCCTTTTTGATTTAGGCATGTTTGAGGGATAACGATACGGATTAGTTGAGAAATAAAAGTGTTACACCCACGGTAGGTCAAATTGCTAAACTTATAGCGTATCGGAAGGATCGATATAGCGGTTAAAATCACTTAAACAAGTTGAAAAATGGCTTGATTAGCCGTTTCGCGGAAATGACCAGAAAACAGCTCGAAATGGTTCAGATAGATGCGATGCTAATTGAAAGTTAGGTTAGGTTAGATTGGGTTAGGTACCTTGTCTTTGTCAATTTGTCCTCCAGATTTCATAAAAAGATTGCTGCACAATGCTTCTTGTAATATGGATTCAACTGGGTAAACTGGAAGGCTTGACATCCGTCACGGTCCTCAAATTGATTATGGAATGGAAATCCGGCTCGAATCGATCAAAAAATGTGTGGATATGATTCTTCTCTTTGATCAGAATAATTATCCTTTGATTAGTTAAAGAAAACAGCTTATTTTAATAGCTTTTTCTATTGATTTTATTTATTGTGACAATACAAAAATAAGTGGACTGTATATTATTGACAGTTATGTCAAAAAATATTACCATGGTGATAGCACCTTAGGCTGGTGGCTAGATAAAAAAGATTGTTCAAAACATGTAAACTTAAAAAATGTATATAATGATTTTCATTTAATATCCCTTTCAAAGCTACAGGACCATAATACAATAAAAATTCTCTAAATTCTGTAGCTTTCCAATGTGCAATGTCAAAACTGATCTTGGGAGTCTCGAAAACTCAAAAACAGAACTTTTCCTAAATGATATTAGTTTAACGTCTAATTTATTTATTTCTTCTGGAAATAACTTGATCCCTCTACTGCCCTTTTTGACCCAATATAAAAGTAATTTTTCCATTACACCAAGACACACAAGATGCATATAATCAAGGGGGACGCTACTAACTTATCCAATATTTAATTCATTTGAAACTGTACTGCCTTTGTGAAAACTGTTCTGTGAATTAAAGTTTATAAAATCAGTATCTTGTCGTAATTCTGCTGATAAATTATTATATGACATTCTGTGATCAGTAAAATTACCCACAACAGTACATTTTATACATCCTGTATTCCCATTGTGACCCAAAACATTTAAAATAAAAGATTTTGCTGGAGCATCACATATTATTTTTGTTACATTGAGAAAAAAGTTTTGATTTGAAAATGATATTGATTTTTTTTCAATATTCTTTAAATCTTCATAAAGGGTTGGCAGAACAACGTTTGCCAGGTCAGTTAGTAATTATGTAAAAGCATTTTTCGGATATCAACAGTTTATTCCATTTCTTCATTCTTGAAATATTGATGCTGCCCAAGTAAACAATATTTTGCTCGTATATCCAGTTCGGGACATGCGCATTTATATGTGGTGTCTGGATTTTATTCACGTCTTCACTAGATCGGCGCAGGTTAACATCGCAAGAATAACATGTGCCAAAAATAATACTCAGACTAATCGATTTCTATATAGGCGACTGATTATGCGCGTCGTTGAATTTATATATCACACAGTCACAAACAGGTCACAATTATCATATATTATGGAAGGTATCATATTAGTCGTGGAAATGAATCCATTGAATGGATGAAGTTCAAGGGGCGAGGGCGATAAAATGATATATTTATCTGGGTATCTATGAACAAATGGCCTTTTAATATCTATAGGGACCTCAATATTGACTTAAGTGGATATTATTGTCAAAAATTATATCTCGAGTGAAAAACTGTAGGGTTGGATTAAGTTATGTGCTATCTAAAGTAGATAATAATAGTCGGGATGAAGCACGCAATACAATCGATAATTCAAATGTTATGAAACACATTATTGTCCTCAGAAAGTTTGTGTATATATGTGGCATTCAATTGATGAGTCTAAAGAACATTGTTTTCTGGACAGTACAGGAAAAAGTGTGGAGTGTAGTTATTATAGAACGAAGTGCTTAATAAAGCAAATACATTTTGAGAATCTTAATCCACTTGATAATTCAAAAATGAATGTAACTTAATACTCACATGGCCCAAAACTGAAGACGCATTGAGACAGTGTTTTTCTGATTGGAGAGATTAAGATTGTACATTGATTACAAGAATTAATAAGAGCCAGACCATTTAAAAATAGAGGTTTGATTGATTTTGGTGCTAGGTTATAATTGTGAAAAAGTGAAGTGATCCAAAGAATCAGTGATGATAAAAGTTTCAACGAAAATGACATACGATGCCATATAAATCATTGCGACCAAACTGCGCTCAATACCTACGTTTATTTCTGGATGTACCGGCATCCTAAGAAATAATATGCATTCAAATAAGCCAAATTCTCTGCAAGATTATATGGCATATGTCGATAAATAACATGAAAACTTTGAAATAATATACGGTCAATTGAATGAACCCAGAAATCAACCATTCAGAAATAATTCTAAGCCACAAACCTATCAAACGCTAAATTATATCTCCAACTATTCCCAATTTTATAATCAATATTTATATAATAATAATGATATTATTAATAATATATCACCTGGCAGTAGGTCTCAAATGCAACAATCACGATGTCGAATTGTAAAACTAGATTACCCCAGGTGGGTAGAGCGAAATGCTCAGAATCCCACACTGCTAGTCTACTTAATACATCGGCTGTCTGCTCCACGGATTCTGGGGGGAGCAATAATTCGATCGTGAATTCCGGGACTTTGAATCCCAGAAATCGTCAGGTGAATCGACATTGCAACACCCTAAACTCTTGTCGCGTTCAAGTTGGTGCTAGAGGGGCTTGTTCGGGAAATGATCAAACTTCTTCCTCGGCTAATGGTAGGCGCAGCGTGACACCAAGTAGGGCTACTGTGAGCCATACTTATGAGGAAAACAACATCGATCCCCATCCACCGGCTTCTGCTGTTCCTGGAGTGACGCAAGTCGGCACATCCACGACCACAAAACCGGAAAGCCCAGGAAGCGCATGGAGTGGACTATTGAGCTAAACCGATCCGACGTTGCAACAAATTCAAGGAGATGAAGTCCTTCTTAACCTTCAAAATGAGGAGAATGACTTGATATCCGATCATGATACACATGAACCGGATAGTGCACAAGGAGACAAAAATGGCGGTGAGAAAACAAACATTGATTGCGACAAAACACCGAATGATGATTATAATACAAAACTTTGTGAAGCACTAGCGGGATTTAATGGCATCAACCCAATACACCGGCCGAAACTCCCCCAGCAGCAAACCAATGAGAGCACTAACAGAATAATATCAGCAGTGAACTCACTATTGCGGAACCATGCTAAAGACTGCGAAGCACTAGAACAACTCCATACTCTCATCTATTGTGGAGCGGTGGCAGTGCTTCGAATTCATAATCAACAAATCCAACAATCCAAGGACAATCGGGGTGAGGACAACAAACAGCTCAAGCCTTGGTGGCAACGCAGGTTGGAAAGTTCCATTGATGACATCAGGAGGGAATTGGGGCAGTTAACAGTGTTTGGAAACAACTTGAAATAATAGATAATAAATCAAATTTTGTGCAGTTTATTTCTAAAACATCTGGTATACAAGGTATACAAATAAGCAAGTGTCACTCTATGAAGGAAGTAGTATATAATCTTGAGTGATTCAATGGTTGGTGGTTAACAAAGGTAACTTATCTTATTAGTTTTACCTTTTGCTGATATACGTATGTGTGCACTGGGCTTACAGTGGATTTTCTATACAAGAAGGTAAGTTATTTTTATATATCTATTTAAACAAATCAGCAATGTAACTTTGTTTTAGGTTGTCCAAGTAGGCAATTACGTAAAGTATGGAGAAACATTTATTAGATGCCGCAATATAATATGGATATATCAGATAAATTTATAAGGCTGTCTACACTATAGCAAATACTTAAGATTACGACTGAGGCTGAACAAAATTATTCGACAATTGAACGGGATATCTTAAGTATAGTTTGGTCCACGCATCACTTTCGAATGGGGTGATAGACACTTCCTAATCGTCAGCGATCACAAACCGCTATCTTTTCTTTTTTCACATTCAAATCCTTCCTAAAGACTAACTCGTTTCAGACTTAAACTCGAAGAATTCAATCACAAGATTATTTACCGACTCGGTAAACTTATTTCCAATGCTGATAGTCTTTCCCGGATTTATAAAATAAATACTAGATCTGCATCTACTAATAACTCTTTGTAATCAATATCTAAAAGAGATCGAAAATAAAGTTATCATAAATAAAAATATTATAGATGTTTCTGAAAATATTACCGACGTTGTAAATAATGTAGACAAGCCCAGTATAATTTTCTTTGCGAGTAAAGAATTTGATGACCACCAAAAATACGATAATAATCACCACGAATTAAAAGCGCAAAATAGAGAGCTACACGACATTGCATATTTAAAGCACAATGATCGATTTTTCATTTATTTAATTACAAAAGAATCAGATTTCCAAATAACAAAATACGATGATATTTTTTATTCATTAACGAACTTAAAGTCTTTTGTAACAGACTACGGTATTAGTGACCTTGCCTTCTCAGCTGATGAATGTAAAAACGACGAGCAATTAAAACTAGACGTTATTAGGATAATGTTTCGTTATATTTTCAGAGAAGCAAATGCAGTAATCACAATTTGTCATAACAATGTATATCAAGACCTTAGTCAAAAGTAAATAGAAACCATATTAAAAGAGTACCACAATTGTCCCCTAGGTGGACATCAAGGAGTTAATAGAACTTTTAACCGGATAAAGGAAAAATATCGCTGGAAACACATGTTTAAACATATAGGGCCACTAAATGTAACTGACCAAGGCAATAAATATTTACTAACATTCATGGATGATCTAACTAAAATTTCATTAGCTATACCGATTCCAGAGCAAACGGCTGAGACGCTAGCCTATCATTTTACAACAAATATGTATTGACGGATCAGGGTTCAAATTTCCTCAGTGATTTATTTGAAAAGACGTGTCAATTATTAAAAGTTTTTAAAATTCAAACTACGACTTTCGATTCTCAAAGTAACGGCAGCTTGGAAAGATCTCACAGAACTTTTGTCGAATATTCAAGAAGTTTTATGAAGAAGGATATGAATAATTGGGATGAGTGTGAATAGATAATTTTTTTTATATGTATAGATGTACAGATAGTTTAATTAAAAAGGAGTAAATAAAATAAATAACATTGAATAATAAAAGAATTATATATATACTTGAATAATACAGAGAAATATGAAAAAAACTATTAAAAGGTGAATAAAATATTGAATAATAATAATGGAAATAAAAATACTGAAATACTTAATTACTAGGCGTGAGGCAGATATGTATGAGATGTCGTAACACTATTATCTCTCCCAGTGACATTTAGCCAGAAAACAACAAAATAAAGAAAATAAAGTTGATTCATGTCAAGATCTTATTGGTTTAATTTCCATAGCAAAGAACTGACCAAATAATAATTCTCCATTCCGTTGACACTGACCGCAGTATCCCTATCGATCGATAAAAAACAGGGCAACAACACTAACTATAACAACAGGAATAATAACCAACCATTCCTGTGCCATAGCAGTATAAAAACTAGCACACTGACCGCAATGTCACTAGCCCCTACAAACCACGGTACGACCCCTGGAAAACTGACCACAGTAATCCAAACACAAACGCATACACTGACCGCAATGTACTACGCCGGAACAAACAATATAATATTACTAATCACTTTATTTTTCATTACACCTCGTAGGTGAAAATATATAAATCAAACAATACAACCCTGTAAGATTTAAAAATAAGGTTGTCTAAATCAGTGTTAACCAAATTGACTATAAAATATTAATTGATGATAATATTTAATTTATTCGAAGAAATTACTTGATTGTGAAATAAAACAAATGCTTATGGATAATACTAAATTACTCAGTGAGAAAACTCACCCTAATCAGCAAACAGCCAAACACAGAAATCACCCTTGGTCACCAAGTTTAAATAACGACTGAACTAATTTCAACTTCACACAGCAAAGATTTTTGATACAATCTTCTTTTTCTTATGCATTTCTGTGAGATTTTACCAAAATTCTTCTAGGTAATTTGATATCTTCGTATTTTTCACTTCCAGTGTCATCGGAAACTCCTCCAGCTGGACACCAAGCTCTTATGCGGTCTACTGCTATCGTCTTCTCATATTTCGATGATCTTAATGTGCGATGTGACTCTGGCATATCTTTAACCACATATCGGTCATTCGGCAATACTTTTCTAATGACCATTGGACCAGAGTAATTTGGTGCTAGTTTACGACTTGTTCCAATTGCTGGCGTTAGTTTCATAATGACTACTAAATCACCTTCTTTGTATTGTTTGACTTTTACCGTTTCTTATCAAAACTGCTCTTTTGTTTCACTTGTCCTGAGATCATTTTATTGGAAGCTTCTTCTCGGATGTTAACTGAATCTTGAATTAATTGTGGAATTTGTTGTATCTCATCTTTTAATAAAGAATCATATCCACCACGTGGTATATAACCAAACAGTAATTGGCTAGGTGTTTTACCTGTAGACTCATTTGTTACATTCTTCATAGCAAATTGTACAAATCGAACATATTGATCCCATAGCTCCTCCTCTGGAACAGATGGTAACAATGCTGATAATATTGTACGATTCAATCGTTCTACCTGTCCATTTGCTCGGGGTGTTGCTACTGCATTGATAATAAGACATATGTTGTTCTGTTTACAGAATGATTTAAAATGTTTCGAAGTGAAGCAACCACCTTGATCGGATATTAAATTTTTAGGTTTTCCATAAGTGGCAAAAATGTCTTTAAAGTATTCCACCACGTATATTGTCTTAGTGGATTTAACTGCACGTAGGAAAGTAAATTTTGTAAAAGCATCAATTTCGACTATTAGATATGTGTTGGATTTTTTTAATTTTGGAAAAGGTCCTAGATGGTCAACATGAAAGGTAGATAGTGGTTGAACGCCTTTGGGGATTGGGTGTAAAAATCCTTCCTTTTCACTGAAGATCCTGATATCGGATTTCTGCATTTGACAGAAATCCGTTGAGCTGTCCTTGGTTCCACGTATTCCTCCTGAGAAGAAACATCTACTCGGCTCCCCCACCAACGACCAGGTCTTACAGCTCCTTGGGGGAGTTCTGATCGAGTAGTGTAGGAATTAATTTTTCAAAGGACAAACCTTCTTCTGGAGGCAAATACAATTCACATGGAAGGGAGAACAACAAAAAGGGTCAGCTCTTACTATTCATTTGAAATTGGATCACTTGATGACGATAATTTGGATTTTTTGACAATTCTGCCCATGACCCATTTACATGGAGGTAGGTTCGTTTCTTAAATTAGTACCAAGGTTCCAGGAGCTACGGGTGTTGATTTTGTTGGCCGCTTATAGGATTGATGGAGTTGAGTGATATATTCTAATGGAAATCTAGTCCAGAAGTGCTGTATCTTCTAATATTTGTTAAGTTGATATAGATTGAGGGGTAGGAGGTCTATAATGGCCTAGAGTTAAGTAACGCCTCTAACGAGAGCTCTTCGTGAGTTAAGGAAGCATTTTTCATAGCTTCTCATGATGCTTCATTTGTTCAAATGGCGCTTCTCAAAGTCCACCAAAATTGGGACTATGTGAAATAAAATTTAAATTGAAACTGGTTGCAAATGTGTGAATTTTATTTTTATTATTTTGTGAAAAATCTGCACGAAATTTGAGTTCACTGCATGCACTTTCAGAAGTGCTGCTGTTACCTGAAAAAATTTTGATGGGTGAGCTTTGTCTGGAAACAAACCGTCTAAAACCGGCAAAAAAGTATTCAGTGGTTAAATCGGACAGTAGTTCAAAATGTGACATGTAACCTTTGTAACATAGCACACAAAAATTGATACATAACTTTTAAGGATTTCACATCCACGACCCTTTTTATTTTTCATTTGAAATGGACCTGCGTAGTCAATACCAGTGATATTTAATAGATTATTTTTTACTGGATATAGTAACCAATCAAATTACTCAATTTCAAGTCATGTGTCAAATTTCATCCAATCACCGCTGTATTACAGCGATAATACCCTACATGTGGTGTTTTCATTTTGGTGTTTACTTTTTAGTAAACATTAATTAAACGTCAAACTGACAACTGGATTAAAAATGTCGCAAATATAAGGTATTGCATCTAACGATTCAATTAATTTACCAATTGTACTTTTCACAACTGTAGTTTTAAATAAAAATGGATACTATTTGATTAAAATTGATAAAGTTTGTATTGAAAATTATTAAACATCAGATTGGCAATCAATTTTTTGAAAGCTACAAAGTAAAAAATTATCTTATCGAATACTCCTCGGGTCTTGATAAATACTCAAAATTTCGTCGTAGAGAATCCTTCAAGCGTGTTGCTCAAAGATAATAGCCCTCGGCCTGCGGCCTTGGGCTATTATCAAGCAACACGCTTCCAGCATTCTCTATGACAAAATTATCTTGGTATTATCAAGACCCTAGGGGTATTACTACTGATAAGTCGATTTAGCTCGTTCATCAGTCAAGTTACCGATAGAGACATCAATAGGTACAGGTTTGTGTCTTGAGCAGGTTATACACTTATAGAAAATTTGTTCAGCTAATTTGCGGCCAACAATAGGCCAATAGAGTTGCTTAACATTTGCTAATAATAACTAAGAGCCTGGATGGAGTAGATTGATGTGAGTGTTTTTTAAAAATCAATTCTCTAAGCGAATGGTTGGCAGATAATACAATTGGACGTTTTTCACTATTTCCATCAATAGGTTTCACTGTTTGATGAGCTTTCAATGTCTCTTTCGAAACCACTAGATTGTGCGACCTTTATTAATTTTGCAAATGTAGAATTTATTTTTTCAACAGAGAGTTTCCCAGTAACCTTGGAAGTACGTTGTTGATTATTGAGCTCTAGTTAAAATGGTGCCTTTTGGTTGACAAGAACTTTGAGATTTGTTGCAGTCCCCTGCAAGTTATTGTATTTTCTTGGTGAAAGAAGAAGAAGGATGTTAGGCTAATGGGTCTAAAGGATTTAGCCACCGTATATGTGGTACGACCCGGCTTGGGTATGAAGACGACTTTCACCTGCCTCCACTGTTCGAGGACATACCTGCGTGCCAAACAGGCCCGAAATATATGCACCTGAATTGTGCCAAAGGCCTCCCAGCCTTGTTAAAGCAAAGCCGGTAAGATTTGTTCTTTCTCCGGAGACTTGTGTGGTCTGAATGACCATATCGCCCAAGTACTCCGCTCCTATGTGACTATTTCTTTTGCTAGAAGATAGTCTTCTTTACATGGTCGCTGTATACCTACATATCCCATGTCAGGACACTCCCGCTCGATTCCCTCACAACCAGGGGAGTGTGTCTCTAGTAGATGCTGCAAGGTATCCACCGGGGTTTCGGTGAAAACACCTGGTGCGACTGGCGCTGTCCGGTGATTTCGTTAAGATCCGGCGCAGCCTTGACATTTAAGGTACCGAGACGATATCCTCACAGAAGGCCCGCCAGGCATCTCCTCGAGCCAACCTGACCGCACTCTTGTACTCATTTCGTTTCTGGTGGTATTGCTCCCAATTCAGATCCGATTTTGTCTTCCTAGCCCTATAACATAGACGCCGGGTATGATGCCGTAGCGAGTCCAGAGACTTGTTTCACTATTTGTGGCCCTTACCCTCCTTCCTCGTTTTTTCGGCGCAGTTCTCTTCATAAGACGAGACAATGATCAAGCCCAGCTCCGCTATGGCCCAATCGATCTCATCATTATTGTTAAAATTCCTAGGGAAACCGTCAAGCCTCCTTGCGAGATCCACTTTATACCGTTCCCAATTGGTAGACTTGGGGTCCCTGTACTTACCCAATTGTTTTTCAGCATCAACCCTGTAACTGAAACAAATGTAACTGTGATCCGACAATGTCGGATCATCATTAACATGCCAGTCCCTTACCATACTTACAACGGTACTCGACGCAAGAGTCACATCCAGGACTTCAGTGAGGACTTCAGGTGAGTCCTAGGGCAGGTAAGCAGAGCATACGACCAAACTATGCCCCATACTATTCTCGCCCAGGAAGTCCACCTTCACCGCTACCATGTCCCTGAAACAAAGTTCCCTTATCAGTAATGCACTTACACTGGAGTGCGTAGAAATGCAAACTCTAGGATTGGGTTCACCCACTGCATAGAATAGACTACGCCCGGGTGTGCCTGAGCCCCGCACATGACCTTTATACACCCATGGTTCTTGTATTAGGCATATGCCTGTAGGCAGCTTTGCCATCCTCTGCGCGAATACTCCCGCAGCGGCACGACAATGCTGCAGGTTAATCTGGGTAAATTTCAAGGCCCCTACAACAGACATAGAAAATCTATAGAGGTACCTCCTTACCCATTACATACTTCACTCCGGGATAGTCTCGGTAGTTCCCGGGAAGATAATTCTTACCTTCCCGAGCCCATACCGGATTTCCCCCTTCGTTACTTCGAGTGTCACCACCTATCGAGGATCGAGTCCCAATACGATGTTCTGCCTCCCATCATGCCTCCCAGCATCCCATCGAGAGGCCCGAATCACCCATACTTCAGTCCTCAGGGTCGGATTACTAATCCGGATCCTTCTGAGGACCTCTTGGAGAGGCGACTCAACCGGCGCTGGCACCCAAACCATCGCCTTCTTGAGGTTTTCGAGGGCCGACTGCTCAATGATTTTGAGCGCCAGACCCTCCTTCTTGATCTTAGTTGTCGCCTCTTCAAGCCAGGCCAGAGAGCCCCCATCCGCACAGGTCACCATAACGGCTCCCCGGGCAAACGAGTGTCCCTCAAAGCCTGGCACAAATGAGGCGCCAGTCCTGTACATATCCTCTTGCAATTGCGCAAGGATATGCGCGTACTGCTCCCTGGTGAGCAGATTATCTGGGTAGCCATCGCGAATGATGGCCACCTTGAGGTCGCTGCTTGCAGCTTTCCGGTATGCCTTGCGCTCACCAGGCACCGTGCACGCCTTCTTGGGAGCCTGTCTGGCCTCTGGTGGCGTGTTATGCACCCAAGGCCTCTTGGCCCCCCCTTTGGTGACATCGAGCTTGACCCCGGTGGGACCAGTTCTATCATGCGTGTCCCGACTTGGCGGTGTCGGTGTCACCTCTTTGCAAGGACCAGGTGGTCTCTCAGGAGCCTCTTTCGAAAGGGCCCCATATAAGTCGCCCATCTCCAGAGTCTCCTCAGAGGTCCCCTTCTCCTGAGCCCTCTTCTGCTCTTGGTTGCTATCGAGATCCATATAGATCCCACGAGAAGCTAGGGAAATCTTGGTCCGCCTCCGCAGAGCCCCGCATGCGGAGGTGAGGCTATCTGAGTAAATCCCAAACCCCTGACAATTTTACTGAATTCTTCCTTCCTCATTATCCCGTATTTAAACCCACTAGCACCACTACAATAATCAGAGTGTTACATGATGGATCTGCCAAGTCAACATCAGGCCTTTCACTTAAAGATATTTTTATGGTCGGTCCCACAGTTGAGGACGATATCCCATCCATAGTGCTACGTTTTAGAAAGCATTCTTTCGTTATATCTGCCGATATTACCAAAATGTACAGGCAGATTCTTCTTCACAAAAATTAACATCCATATTTGAGCTCAATACCGTTACTTTATGGTCTTGCATCATCGTCATATCTGTCGACCAGATGTTTACGACATATCGGCTAAGAGATCGGAAGAGAAAATCCCAAGTTGAGTCTTATAATCAAACACGATTTTCACGTGGATGATCTCCTCACTCGAGGAGAAACCATGAAGTGAATTCTTTATATTAAGCATCAGCTTGAAAATATTTCCAAGAAATACGGTTTTAATATTTGTGAATGGCTCTCAAATGCTGTTGATTTGGAGGATAATCAAACATTTAGCTCTATCAGCATTTGCGATAATAATACTAATAAAACTCTTGGAATCAATTGAAATCCCAATCTGGATTGCTATTCAATTAATATGTCCCCACCCAAAAATGCTAATACTAGAAAAACCATTCTTAGCGCAATTTCTCAACTGTTCGATCCTCTTGGCCCAGTCTCACCAATTATAATAAAGGCTGAAATAATTGTGCAAAAAATATGGCAACTGCATATCTCTTGGAATGAGTCGTTACCCAGGTCTTTATATCTTCATTGGAAAGATTTCCAGGAAAACCTCCAACAAATAGGCCTTGTGAAAGCTCCCAGAAAAATCACATGTGATTTCCCTAAACTAGTTTCATTGCTTCTCTGATGCTTCTGAATCAGCTTACGGTTGCATATATGCGCGATCTTTGGATATTACTGGAACTTATATCCATATCTGATATGTGCGAAAACAAAGGTAGCACCTCTTAAAGTTATTGCCATCCCTAAACTAGAATTGTGTGTGTATTGCTTGCCGAGTTAATGAACAAACTTATCCAAGGTAATATCTAGAAATCGATTCTATTATTCATTACACGGATTCAAAAATAGTGCTATCCTGGATAAATACCTCACCGCATCTATTGAAAACTTTTGTTGCCAATCGTGTGGCCCAAATACGAAACTTAACGGAAACTTCAATACTTCAATACTCATAATAATCCCGCAGACATCTTGTCCAGAGGCTCAACCACTCTTGATTAATCTACATCTAGCCTATGGTGGCTTAGCTCCCAATTTCTTATTCGTTCTTGAACCAATAATGCTAATCATTTTTCTATAGTGCCAGATTTATCCGAATTACCTGAAATAACCTGAAACTAAGGCCCTAGTCTCTAATTCTATTGCACTGAGTTTAAGAAATACCCGCACTCAATAAACACTCCACACTCCCTCTATCACAACGTGTAGTAGCTTACATGTTAAGATTTATAAATAACTGCATATTAAGATTTATAAATAATACTCCCGAACTCACCGGTTCCTTGACTACCTTAGAACTGGAAAAATTTACACTTATAAATACTCACCGCTCAAAGGGAATCTTTCCGTTCTGAAATCAAAATTCTTACGAACAATGTACCTATTACTACAAAAAGAAGTATGCTAAACTTGAATCCATTCTTGGATCCTTCTGGTGTTTTGAGAGTGAGAGGAAGGTTGAGAAAATCCCAGTTCGATTTCGCGAAAAAACACCCCGCTTTTTTGCCAAAGGATCATTCACTCACAAAACTTTATGCCCGCCATAAACATGTTCTTCACTCTCATGCCGGACCGCAATTGCTATTATCTATCATTCGCGAACGCGTCTGGCCACTAGTTGATCGTAATTTAGTAAGAAGGGTGGTACATGATTGTTTAACTTGTTTTCGATTCAATGCTGAATCTGTTGTAAAATACCTAATGGCAGACCTGCTAATAGAACGGACAATTCCTAATAGACCATTTTTAATCTCCAGTACAGATTATGCGAGCCCATTTCCTATAAAAGACAGAAAAGTTCGCAATTACCAAATAACTGAAGGCTATATTTGTTTATTTGTGTGCTTTTGCACAAAGGCTCTTCATCTAGAGCTAGTAAGCGACCTTATGACTAATACCTTTTTAGCTGCCCTCAGACGTATGGAAGAATACCTACTTCTATCACTTTCCATTTAATGAAACATGTTTTTTATAAAGATAGAGCTTACCGGGTGCACCTCACATTATTGTCTTTTACAATACATTTTCTCGACATTGTCCCTTAAAATAAAAGTCCCACCATTAAAATAAAAACCAACTACGAATACTCAACGCACATACAAATGAGCAAAATAGTTTTTAAAAACAAAACATGGACAAACTCACGATACATCACGTCATAAAACGTTGGTCTGCAGTTGTCACGTCACTCAGTTGTCAAGTTAGGATCATAGATAAAATCTGCAACTACCAACGGCGTTACAGTTCTCACTAAATTAGAAATTTTAGTACTGACTGGACTCCCTATGTGGCAACCCTCCTCGCGCCTTTAGAGATCCCCCTACCCTGGCACAAACTATGTCGGTGCAAAAGCCGAAATTGATAATTTTTTCAAGAATCATTCCATTGAGATTCAGACTCAGTTAGGCAATAATGGTATAAGTTGATTTTTCATACCTCCTACTTCACCACATTTCGGTGGATTGCGGGAGGCGGGTATAAATTCTGTAAAGTATAATCTAAAACGTGTCATCGGAAACACAATACATTCTTATGAAAAGCCCAATACATTACTAATTCATATTAAATCCTGCCTCAATGCCCGCCCTATATATGCCTTATCAAACAATCCTAATGATCCTGACCCTTTGACCCCCGCACACTTCCTAATTGGCGACAAACTAATTAGCCTACCTGAACCTGACTATCAAGAGGTACCCGAAAACCGTTCACTACGTTTTGAGTTGGTACAACAAAGGGTTTAACATTTCTGGTCCCGCTGGAACATTGAATATATACCGCAACTCCAGATTCGACATAAATGGAAGGAAAATCATAAAGAACTTCTCACTCCAGGTATTCTAGTTGTCATTAAAATAGATAACCTACCTTCTCTGCGTTGGTCTGTAGGCAGAGTCATTTCCGTTGTCCCAGGTAGTGATGGCGTTATCAGAAGTGCCATCGTGAAAGTTCGTGGTCAGCAAAAAAACTTTGCGTCTTGCCTGATCAATAGTAGATTTAAAAGTAGGAGCCTTCAAGGGAGGGAGCTATATTCCGTTCCGAACCGTTTTTTTACGTCAAGTCGACACTTCACTTTTTTTAAATTGTTAAAAAAAGCTTTGTATGTTCTAATCAATAATTGAAATCTCCAAAATAAAATAATACCGTATTGTATCCCATGCTCAATTAAAAGTATATAAGACTTTATATACAAAACAAGTATAACAATTCACAAACTTCACAAATTATTCGCAAGTCCATTTATAATCAACTATCACCAGCTGGTTTCATTCTAAGAACATGGATATCCAATTACACCCAAGTCCTCACCAATTCAAACACAGATAGCGGTTATTCAACGATTTTAAATATTAGTGAAGGTGAAAGATCCAAAACACTAGGCATTAAATGGTTTAGCAAAGTCGATCAACTGAATTACTTCATATCTGAACCTCATCCTCCTGAACCATTGTCGAAACGTTTGTTTAATTCTATCTAGAATAGCTCAAATATACGATCCCTCAGGTCTTCTGAGCCCTACTATGATTCTTTTCAAAATAATAATTCAGCGTTTATGGTCATGGGTCTTCCTACAGAGTACAGCCAGCAATGGAACCACTTCAGAAATTAATAATAGGTTAATCTTAATCAATCAAATATACCAAGACACGTGATTGGAGAAAATTCTGAGCTCATTGATATTCATTTTTCCTCCCTCACAAGCCAATATGCATACTCAGCTATATTAAAAGCCAAGGTCAATAGCCAAATGACAGTTCATCTACTCAAAACAAAAGTATCTCCCCTCAAAACCGTATCTATTCCACGATTGTAATCATGTACAGCCCACAAAACAGTCTAACCTATAGAAGTGAAAGTCCAATAGGATTACCTAGAATGAAAAAATGAGGTGACAAACCCATCCACCTGAAGCGCTAGTTGCAATTGAGTTGTCGAAATAGGCAAGGCAGCTGAGGCCGAAAAACAGACTAAGGAAAGAAGAATTTCAGCGATCGCTGTGGATGGGTTCAGAACTATTTCATAGTGCTTTTTTTTAATGGAACTTTGTTTTTGAATGACTAATGCCCGATTTCACTAACCATTTCCTAGAGTCAGGTAATACCTAAAACGAATTTAGGAATTCCTAAATGCAATTTACATTTTACCACGCGCTAAGTAATGCCCAAGAGTGATAATATTACGTATTTCCCATCACTTTTTGATCAATCCTGAAAGGATTGTAGGAACAGCTTTGCGAGTGAGGCCCCTTTTTGTCCCAATAACAATATATTGTGGTTCAAAATATCTGTTGCAAACTTTGTTGGATTTATAAATCTGTTCAGCGCTTAATTCCTTTAGTTTTGGATTGGGAATGAAGGCAACCCATTCATTCAACAACAAAGGGTGATGTTTGGAAACCTATGTCGTTTTGATGTAATGTCTGTACACCCAGGAACGCAACACTTAACACCAAACATTATAAATATTATGAACTATGACACTTGATAAGACTTACAGTACCTAATTAAAACACAAATAACAGCAGCAAATGGCAAAAGGAAACAATCTTTAAAAGGCAATGGTGACAACAACTATATGACAGCTTTGATGAATTTTAAAATATTTTCTTCTTTTCGTGCTAAAGGCCTTAGCTGCCAGGCCTGTTTCGACAATTCAATTGCAACTAGCGCTCCAGGTGGATGGGTTTGGAACCTCATTTTTGTATTCAAGGTCATCCTATAAACTTTCACTTCTATAGGTTAGACTGTTTTGTGGTACAGCCTTATTGTCATCTCAATTATCAGGACAAGTCTTGAAACCCCTTAATCTTAAAATTCCTTCTTATTTTTGGAGTGATTCTCAAGTGCTCCTTGTTTGACTAAAATTACTGCCTAATACCTCACATTATTTAGTTCAAAAGGACCGATGTTCCTGGAATTGAAAAAAAATGTGCAAAACATATTTCATCATCGAAATCGAGAACATATATCAATTGACATATGTGACAGAAAACACTACCCGTTTGAAACAAGTAATGGCTTCATGAACACGATTCATGAATCTTGGTGGGGTTTGGATTGACAGATTTCCAATCAACCGAAAGTGAAAATTTGCTTGAATGTAGTTATCAATTATTGAGCTTCGAAGGACCGTTGTGAATTTATTTTACATTCAGGATTGTTATGAGTTAAATACAGTGATGCTTTCTACTTCGAGTCATTTGTTAAGCAACCTAAAATTGTAACTCCTATGTTGTCAGCAGTGACTACTGTTTTAACTGCCATCTGGAGTTTTGCTGCAGGAACTATAAAATTCAGCGGGAATTTTAAATATCAAGTTGATGGAGAATTTCTTCTTTTTAAAAAATAAATCGACTGTTCACCTAAAGAACACAAAATTCAGCTGCTTATAAAAATATATAAATTATAACTGATAATATTTCGTCAAATCTTGCATCAGAGCTGAACATAAGAGAATATTTGTCAAACTCTTTTTGATGCAAGATTTGGTGGAATACTATACAGTTATAATTTATATGTTTTCATAAAAGCTGCATTTTGTGTTCTTTTGGTAAGAAGTCAATTTATTTCTAAAACTTGTGCAGCAGAGTAAGAGTTAAGGCAACATAATGCAACATTTTTGCAGAAGGTAAAGTTTGCAATATGTAATTTGTGTGTCTAGGAAAAAGTATATGGTGAACGACGAATACTTTAAATAAATAGACTTTGGGAAATTGAATATTTATTTAGTGATAATAACAACATTTTTAACACACATACCTATACATAACACACAACACTCTACCTAACTAGATTATTTCCCAATATTCTGCTATTTTCATTCCTAAAATATGAGTATATTGTGTTATTTTCTTATCCATGTGGTCTGGCATCTAGTTCTAGACAATTCAACAAGGAGGGTCACGTATGAAGTACCTATACTCATTTCTATAGTGTCTTCTCCTTTGACAGCGTTTTTTTTAGAACAAAATTTGATATAGCTGCTTTCATTATTGGATCAACAAATGTTTAATCCTGGTTAATATTCATGAATTTTGGAAATTTCATATCATCTCCTCTTAGAATAGTATAAGGTTACTTCCTTACACCATAAAAGGAGAATCCTAATTATTAATTAACCTATAGACTTGCACCTGATATTAAATTTAGGTAATTATCTGGAATGAATAAAGTGAGAACAGCTTTTCTTTTCGGTCTCTTTTTACTGGTACTTCACAGTCATCACTGAAATGTCTGACACAAACACGGGAATTTTGGTATATTTGTTTCGAAGGCATGCAGTGTAACTTCACATTATTAATATTTCTCAGCCAGGAGTCAAATACTTCAGGTTCACGTTTTGGAAACCAATGTTAAGCACTTGTTTTGTCTCAGCAAAACGGAACACAACAAAGTTTTTCACGTGGTTTGTTTATTTTTCCTTCAATTTTGATATCTTGACATCACGATTGTTGATGATCAGTGCCCTCTGCAGTTTGGCCGCATCGTAACTTAAAACATTCTCTCCAATCCCAGTTACAATTCTAGGTTGAAGTATTCTATGTTTATCATACTAAACTACTGAACTGCTGAACACGTGGCTCTAAACGCTATCGCTACGAGAACATTCTCTGGAAGTAATGTGCGGCGTTGTCGGTTTTATATAAATAGATAAAAAAGAAAATACAATAACTTGTAGGGGACTGCAACAACTCTCAAAGTTCTTGTCAACCAAAAGGCACAATTTTTACTAGAGCTCAATAATCAACAACGTACTTCCAAGGTTACTGGGAAACTCTCTGTTGAAAAAATAAATTCTACATTTGCAAAATTAATAAAGGTCGCACAATCTAGTGGTTTCGAAAGAGACATTGAAAGCTCATCAAACAGTGGAACCTTTTGATAGAATTAAATAGTGAACTATTTCATATGTCGCCATTCATTGATAGTCAATCCTACGAGTGGGGAGACGATTAAAACATACCTCCCCACCAACCAATGAAAAACGTCCAATTGTATTATCTGCCAACCATTCGCTTAGAGAATTGATTTTTAAAAAACACTCACATCAATCTACTCCATCTTAGTTATTATTAGCAAATGTTAAGCAACTCTATTGGCCTATTGGTGGCCACAAATTAGCTGAACAAATTTTCTATAAGTGTATAACCTGCTTAAGACACAAACCTGATCGACTTATCAGTAGTAATACCCCTAGGGTCTTGATAATACCGAGATAATTTTGTCATAGAGAATGCTGAAAGCGTGTTGCTTGATAATAGCCCAAGGCCACAGGCCGAGGGCTATTATCTTTGAGCAACACGCTTGAAGGATTCTCTACGACGAAATTTCGAGTATTTATCAAGACCCGAGGAGTATTCGATAAGATAATTTTTTACTTTGTAGCTTTCAAAAAATTGATTGCCAATCTGATGTTTAATAATTTTCAATACAAACTTTATCAATTTTAATCGAATAGTATTCATTTTTATTTAAAACTACAGTTGTGAAAAGTACAATTGGTAAATTAATTGAATCGTTAGATGCAATACCTAATATTCGCGACATTTTTAATCCAGTTGTCAGTTTGACGTTTAATTAATGTTTACTAAAAAGTAAACACCAAACTGAAAACACCACATGTAGGGTATTATCAGTAGTAATACCCCTAGGGTCTTGATAATACCGAGATAATTTTGTCATAGAGAATGCTGAAAGCGTGTTGCTTGATAATAGCCCAAGGCCGCAGGCCGAGGGCTATTATCTCTGAGCAACACGCTTGAAGGATTCTCTACGACAAAATTTTGAGTATTTATCAAGACCCGAGGCGTATTCGATAAGATAATTTTTTACTTTGTAGATATCAAAAAATTGATTGTCAATCTGACGCCTAATACTTTTGAATACAAACTTTATTAGTTCCAATCAAAAATTATTCATTTCTATTTAAAACTACAGTTGTTAAAAGTACAATTGGTAAATTAATTGAATCGTTAGATGCAATACCAAATCTTTCCGACATTTTTAATCCAGTTGTCAGTTTGACGTTCAATTAATTTTTAATAAAACATAAACACCAAACTGAAAACACCACATGTAGGGTATTGTCGCTGTAATACAGCGGTGATTGGATGAAATTTTACACATGACTTGAAATTAAGTAATTTGATTGGTTACTATATCCAGTAAAAAATTATCGCTGTAATACAGCGGTGATTGGATGAAATTTGACACATGACTTGAAATTGAGTAATTTGATTGGTTGCCATATCCAGTAAAAAATTATCTATTAAGTATCACTGGTATTGACTACGCAGGTCCATTTCAAATGAAAAATAAAAAGGGTCGTGGATGTGAAGAACTACTTGCTAATCTTGCAAGGCGGAACGTGGTGCGGCTAGAATGGATTCCAGCCCACTCTGGTTTTGAAGGCAACGAGATGGCGGATGCACTGGCTGCGGAAGGGGCGGCAGCTCCTTTTTGCGGCCCGGGCCCGACACTGGGCCTAACAAAACAAAGAATACGCAAGGAGACGAAGAAGTGGCTGAGGAATCAGCCACTTCTTGATTAAAGCGCAGAATGAGGGTTTGGAAACAAACCAATGGAAGGTCCTTAACCTAAAAGAAGAGGGCGAAGGCCTAGTCTTGAGGGCAGGAATAGATAATCTATCCTGCCAAAAAATCAAGAACAACGGGTTCACCATTCCACCGGTTTGGGAAAATACCCGTACATGGCTTCAGAAAAGAAGAGGGAGGTAACAAGGAAAATATTTTCATTTCCTCCGAGGCCAGTGGCGACTCGAGTAGTGTAGAAAGCCTACACATCACCAAACTCCTTGGGGAAGAGTCGCCACTGACCGAGGAGGAAATGGAGATTGCGTCGGAGGAGGGGGGCAGTACTCTTTCAGAAGGGGACATCACCCTGACGAAAGAGGGAAACACCCAAGAAGACAACCAACAGGATGGTGAGAATTAACTTAGCTCAAGTTAATGCTCACCATGCCAAAGGATCACAAGATTGTTCACCAAGGACCAATGGAGGTTGTGTTTATTCCAAGAACTTTGGGTTAATAATAACCAGGTAAGAGGATTAGCATGTAAAGATACTATAATAGTATATCACACTGGTAGTGATACACCAAGAGCATGTATTATGATAAGGAATAATATTAACTATTTTTGTCCTTCAGAATACATGACCTTGTTCCAGTTCGAGCATACCTCGAACACAAGAAGGAGGGCAAAGAAATAGTAATAGCATCATGCTACTTTGAGGGAGATGAGCCTGCACCACCCCCAGAGGTACAAAAGCTGGTGAAGTACTGTGAAGAGAAGAGACTACCTCTACTTCTAGCATGTGATGCCAATGCACACAATACCGTTTGGAGCAGTAGCAACACCAACAAAAGAGGTGAGCAACTTTTAGAATATATCCTTAATAAAAACCTCAATATTCACAATATAGGGAATACCCCCACATTTGTAACAAGGGTAAGGCAAGAAGTTTTAGATGTCACATTGGCAACACAGGATCTAAAACATATAGTAAAAGATTGGAGAGTATCGGGTGAACCATCTCTCTCCGATCATAGTATCATAACATTCAAGTTAGAACTAGGCATACCTGAGGTAAGCCTCAGGAGAATACCAAGAAAAACAGACTGGGACAACTATAACACCTGTCTGAAAAGAAATCTAGCACATATCCAGAGAAAAGGAAGGGCTAAGCACCATCTCGACCTGGAAAATGAGCTAGAGGATCTGAACAGGGCAATAATCGAAGCGTTTGAATCGAGCAACGAAGCAACAAAGATGCACCCTTGTGGAACAAACATCTATCAGAACTAAAATCTCAAACCCAGGACCTTTTTAATAAAGCAAAAATCACCGGAGACTGGCAGAGATACACCGAGGTGAGAAACACCTACTACAAGGAAATTAGAAAAGCTAAAAGAAATAGCTTCAGAAAATTCTGTGAAGATATAAACACAACACCTGCTGCGGCAAGACTTTACAAAGTTATGGCGAAAAGTAGGGTCAACACAGATATGGCTTTGAGGAAGCCAGATGGTGAATACAGGGTGTCCCACGACAAGTGAAAACTATCTGTATATGGCAAAATACTAAAAGTAAAATCACGAAAATTTCTACGTTCGGGTTTTCGGATACGATCTTTTCAACTAAAATATTTTCAAAGATGGCCGACTTCCGTTCCTACCGGAAGTCGACTGTAACTTTGTTATTTTGGATAGAACACCCTGTATATTAATACATTTTTGAAATCTGCGTAATATTTTCGTATACTTTTGTCTGAAAACTTTTTTCGAAAAATGCACACTTTTTGAGTTATTAATTTTTTTGTAGAAAATTTGACCGTTGAAGACCCTTATAAATTATTTTTTTACGAGAGGACCATTGTGTGGTGTAGCAGAACTAGCCTATTGACGACGAGAGAAAACCTCTCCAAAATTCAAAGACTAGCCTGTATATGCATTACAGGAGCAATGAGAACATGCCCAACGGCAGCCATGGAAGTGATTTTCAACCTCACCCCTTCACATATGGTGGTGGAAAGTGTTGCAGAAAGAACGAGATACAGACTAAGTTAAGAGGGAATCATTGAAAAAAAAAACACCTCCTCACTTCTTAGAAATCAGACAACCTGGGACATTCCACAAGACGGTATAATGAAAAAATATAACTTTTTAAAGAATTTCGTTACGGAAATGAGCAACAAGAAGGAATGGGATCCAAATACCATTACCAGACTTGGAAAGAATGCCATTCAATGTTACACAGACGGCTCAAAAGCAATAGAAGGAACTGGGATAGGAGTGTTCGGGCCAGGAACCAAACACTCTGAAAGCTTGGGAAAAATCCCAAGTATCTTTCAAGCGGAAATCTACACCATAAGAAAGTGCGCCCAGTTCAATATTGATAAAGGATACAGAAGACAAGGGATTATCATAATGTCGGATAGTCAAGCAGCCATTAAGGCACTAAGCTCTTGTGTAATCAGTTCCAAAATGGTGTGGGACTGCCTAGACAAACTCAATGAACTAGGCGAGAACAACATAGTCACCTTACTATGGATTCCAGGACACACTGGAATAGAAGGAAATGAAATAGCAGATGAACTAGCAAAGAGGGGGACTGAAATACCTTTCTGGGGGCCCGAACCCTTTTGCGGAATCAGCCCCAATGTAATATTGGAAGAAATGAGTAAAGCCGAGAAAAAGAGAAGATCTGACCATTGGAAAGATCTAGTTGGGCTTATACAATCAAAGACTCTTCTGGGTGACTACAACCTGTTGAGATCAAAAGAATGCATAAGTCAAAGTAAAACTGCGCTAAGAGTTTTAACAGGGATCCTAACGGGACATTGTCGCCTGAATGGGCACCTGAAAAAGCTCAAAATAGTGAAGGAAGAAGAATGCAGATTTTGTGGAATGGAAGAAGAAACCTCCATCCACATACTTTCCAACTGCACAGCACTTCAGAATCCTAGAGCACAGCACCTGGGAGATTACTGGATAGAAGAGGAACATTTGCCTAAGTTGAAGCCTGAAGACATCCTAAAATTCCTCCGGGAAATAGGACTAAAGGAACTACTAGTTTATGAGACTCTCCTCAGAAACTGAGTAGAAGTAAGGGGGCACAATAGATCTTTTAGGTCTCAGTGAATGTCACCCCAAAAATCACACATACATACATACATACTCGATCAGAAACCTTAGAAATGAATGATTCATGTGAATTGCAGAAAATGAAGCAGCAAATTTGTTCTCACTGTATATTTTATCTATTGAATCAAAGAGGAATAAAATCACTTAGTTTAGATCTCAATAATTTTGAATTTTTTTTTCCAATATCGGATCCATAGTTTCAAACCTGGAATGTTTTTTATTAGATTCACATTAAAACTTGTTTGCCTCCTCTTTCAAATCGATACGAATTTGAATATCATCACTGTATCGAGTTAGTAGTTCCCCACTATTTTTATCACAAATTGATACTTTTCTCGGTGTTATATTCGATTTTATACCATTTTTGAAGTTCTGAAAAAGAAACAAAATTGTTAAAATGTATTGATGAACTTATATTTCCATAAGCTGAAGTTACATGGTAACAGGATGTTTTATTGGCATGTGTGGAATGTGTGGAGTGATTCTCCACAATGTACGTCATAAGCTGATCTTTTCAAGTTGGTAACATAATCCTGATACCTCCAGTACATCCATAACTAGTTTTCTCAATTTGTAAGACATTTTTCCCACGTGTACTGTCCTTCGAAAATAAGTCTCACCAGTCAGTTGAAATTTTCACAGTGCACGTGTCCACAAAATTCACAAACACTTATAAGTATCCCATAAAAATTTGACAGCAAGCAAGAATAAAGACCAATCATCGTACCTTCTTTTCTACTGGAAACTCAAGAATGCCTACTGGACGGGTATAAGAGAGGAGAGGTGTTGTAGGATAAACCCCCTATTGATCGTCATCAGAGACATTTCGATAAGTGCGATGAAAATCTTGCTGAATCTGCCTCCACTACCCGCTTTTATACAAGGCGAAGCCACATCTGTATCACACAGGTCATGGTAGCATAGGTAACAAGGCAAGAGGGTCATGACAGTAAGGTAAACAAGCACGCAAGGCAAATGGAGTCGACAGACGAAGCCATATGAAGATTATGTCTGGAGGAGAAAAAGGCAGAGCACATTCGATACCAGTGCAAATAACTGGTGAATTTTTGTTGTATCAGGCGATGAGAAGCCACCGGCCAGAAACTTCGAAAAGTTCAGTCCCGAGGCAAATTGATTCTATCAAATCTGTTGAGCTATAGATTGTGATCCGAACTACAATAGATCTGGAGGGGTCACAATGGAACAAGCCATAAGCCGTCTTATCAGCACAGCTTTCAATGTACTATGTCTTTTTTGTATTGAACATCAGCCTGAGGCTATTGCTCTTTTTTTTTCCTATCGTTAGATCTCGTTTGGGATATTCAAACTTGGCGCTCTTACAATCATTCAACCGCTCACGCATGCGCGCCAAAGTGGGCGGGCGCAGGGGAGGAGACCTACTTCCCGCGTATCCATCTCGGCATTAGCTGCTTGACATGGGTTGTGAGTACATCTGAGAATTAGAAATCTAACATCAGGTGTGGGGTACACGTGCACTTTCTTAACCTCTCTGTGCTGTGTGAAATTTTGTAGTTCATACATGCAAATAAATATTTCTGTGAGTGAATTGAAATACATTGTGGTAGAAGAGCACCAATTTTGGAACATCTGCAAAACCGTGTGAAATGCGTATGACAGTAATGTATGGTTAAACAAAAAGTTGGGTTTCAAACTGTGAATGTGTAAGAACAAAAAACTATAAGTAGAGTTGATCCTTTTCTATTAAAATCTGTGCAACGGTGGTTACCGCAAGGCAACCCACACAAGACACGTGGGAAAATTTTAAACTTGATTTTCATGTATCTTTTCCCAATCAACAGAACTTAAGTAAGCTTTTAAGCGATGCGGTGAACTGCCATAGATCGAATTAAACTCGAAATGAAAATTGTTGTTTTGTAATGGACATGATGACTGATTTTGGAGAGCTTCATTCAAAGAGCTCTGATATATTGGAGTGTTCTTTTTCGTTGAATGGTAGAATTGATTGAATTCGAGTCTTTGTGGTCTGTACAATTATTTCAAACTATAGGGTATTTCAGTTATCCTTAGTGACTCGCCATGCCTACGAGTATTGTGGTACGATATGAGTTATTTGATTGAATTTGTTACTAATTATCACACAATCTTTTGACAAAGTGTGAGAAAAATAGTTTGATTGTATTTATGAAACAGTGAATCGCTGTGTACTATGCAAAAAATAAATAAACATACATTCCTTCATAGGCACGCAACATGCTCTGATCAGTCCTACAGTTTTACAGATCTGAAATTATAAACCAGTGTCGTATCATTTGATATATAAATACCTCGATAAATACCATCTACCCATTCTAATAATAATACAGGTTTGTGTTTTCAACGGAAAATAAATAAACATGGACATGGTACGTTGGCAGTCTGGTCTGTTTAATGAACGAAAGATTAGATGGTGATCCTCCAGGCCTTTCCTCAAGCTTGTCGCCAATAGCTTAAGCACTTCGGGCTCTCCTGTCTATTACGTGGCTGCAGGTTTTATAAGCCCTGTCAGGTTATTTTCAGTTTGTTTTTATTAAATACAAAAATACCCACATCAACTACTGAGAGTCATTAGCAGGAGGAGACATGAGTAGTATTAGTTATATTTGGTTTGTAGATGATTAAATTTCGCTTTAGAAATTAGTGTCTTTGAGATATTTAAATAAATCACTTTGGTGAGCACATCCTTGAATACCGCACTTAGATTATTCTGTCTTCTATGTCTAAAAAATTCACTCCAATTATGACGTGTTTCACGGTAAGAGAAGCACGACAGTTTATACTCTCTGGTGCTGGTTCTCCCTTGATGAGATATTGGAGTGTGTGACCTATACGCGAGCGGCTTAAGACAACTTGATCCCTTCGTTTGTCTGGTATTGATAGACATAACTCAACTTGTGGCTTAACTCATTTCAGCTTGGATATAGTATGGTTCCATATTACTTGCCACGAATTAAATATATGTTTTTTTTATTGTATTATTGTGGTCAGTGTGAGAGATTATTTGGATTTAAAGTCTTTCATTAGATGTCGTGTCTACAGCTAATTGATCGACAATCTCGTCTCCTATTATGCCAGAACGATATGGAACCCATAGAAATGAGACGTTTCAGTTTATTTTTACTCTCTCGTGATATTAGTACATAAAAAGCACTTTATTTCGAATTACCTCAGCAAATGCTAAGGGAATTAAGGAATTCCACCTTTCGTTCCATCTAATAATAGATTTAATCTGGAATCAATTTTCTATTTTTTTTATCCCATGATGATCAGTGCCATGTAGGCTGTAGATATCCCCATATGGTTCGCTGTGTTAAGAAACATGCTGAACATTGTTTGCTATGTGTTAAGCGGTTAAATAGAACCAGTCAGATCAGTCTAAAGCAACGTTTTATCACTTCCGATCCAAATCCTTTTGAACATTCTGGAAACCCTAACACAATACCTTTTTGTCCTAGTTGAGGCTTTCTCTAAATTGTGTCTTTCTCGCTTCCAACCTTCCTTCGCCCCTAAAGAAACTGAGCAATTTTTTTTTCTGACAACTTCATAAGTATAATCGGTGCTTCATCAGAACCAATCCATGATGCTGGTACTAATTTAACTCAAATAGCTTCAAATCATTTATCCAATACTTTGTTATCGCAATTCACGTGAGAACCTCTGGTGTATATTGCTCCAATAGTTAAAGCGCAACAAACCTGCTAAGAGTAGAATCGAACATTTTTCAGATTGGCCGAGCAAAGTTTAGGAAATTTAACTGGTAATAATTATTACAAATCAAAAAGCAAGGGGCTGTTCCCCTTTGTGAGTAATCCCACTAGGTTTCGTTTAATGTATAGTCCAGTAAATAAAGGAAAAAAGTTAACATCAATAACGCCCTATTTTCATCTTCCGGTTGGAAGTTGCATTTGGTACCTCATTAAACATGAGACAAAGGTCTGCATGAAAACCCGTGCGAGGGCGGAGAAAATGGCCCCAAAAGACCAGAAGAATAGGTTTTTAGCCAATATCTCCTAAAATATGGCAGTTAGAGATTTTTGGTTCAAATAAAAATTTAAGTTCAGTTAATTTTCTACAAACATGGTCTTCATGATTTTTCTCGAAAATTTGACCGGTTTCGAGAGAAACGGTACCAAGTGCACCTTGAATAATGAGTTTCTGTGCTGTATGCCCGAGAGCACAGTCCGTGTATTTACACATCAGCGGGGGGACAAATTATTCAATAACTTTGAGAAAAATGCATATTTTCTTATTATTCAAAGTTCATGTGAAAGAGGAATTCTGCTGCTATCAAACCCTGTAAATTGAGTCACGCTTGACTCTTTTGGCCATATCGCAACACGGGTCAAACTTTCTGCTCCCGGGCAATTTTGACCTCGCCAGGAGTTTGTTCCTATTTTTTGTATTGCACAAATTTACTCAAAATTTTCTTGATTATGGGTCCTCATAAGGTCCTTTGTCATCCCTGAAATTTGCATGCCCCAATTTTTTTTAATTTTCACTCAATCGTTGTTTATTGAATCCCAAATTTTTGCTGAAGGCTTGGAGGCATAAACAAGAACATTACAAGCAACTATTCTAAGTGGAATCTTGGTCTGTTCTTTCTTATTATAAAAAATTAAAGGTCAACTCTGCTACAGCAGTGTGTATTCTTTGTAAGGAACCTGTTTCTGCAGATGCTGTAACCGTAACTCGAGGCTTAGAAAATTTGATGTTAGCAAGGAACGGAAAGATAAACATAATATTTTTTTGGAAAAACAAACGTCTTTGCAAATGCACAAACAGTGCAAGAAACGCTACATTGTCAAAGGTAGAAATAAAAGCTTCCAGTGGAACAATTCTGACTCTGACGAGACCAAAAAATTAGAACAATTGTGCAGCCCCAAGAAAAAAGGTGGTGAAGAACAGATTTATGTCATAATTGCAATGTATTTTTATATACTTTTTTCATCAATTCACGGACAACTAGCCCGTGAATCTCTTGTACTTTTGTTAAAAATTTTCTATGTAATATTTAAGTCTATAATGTATTACTCTTGTAAAAAAATATTTTTCTATAATAAATGAAACATGAAGAACGTTTAAAACTCGTTATTACAAAAACCTCAATCAGTCTGGTTGCAAAAAAATTTGCAAAAATTTGCGGAGAATCTGCAAGAAATTGTTGGTAAATATTATGGGTAAATATTCTTCACCCTTGAGGCATTTTCAGTTTTCCTTACCAAAAACCTAATGAACTTCAGTATTTTGCCACATGTGCAAAGCTGATTGTTGCTAGATTCAGGTCCACTGGTGAGGTCCATCTCGATAGAATTAATATTATTGCCCGTTTTCCTGATAAGTTTATCTTGAGGCCTCATCTGAGAGGAAAAAAAGACCCTCGGAAACATAAATATCCATCAAAAGTGTCTGGTTACAGGGTTTCTCATTTATGGAACCGAGGATTTTAACAATCTGTAAAATGTGGTGGCGCCATCTTCAATTGGTTTCCACAATCCAAAACATTGGAAATAATGGATTGCCAACACCCCCCAGCTAAAATTTTGTACAAAACTTGCATATTTCACAAGTCTCAAAATCTCCGGTTTTTCAACCCGATTTTTTTGCAGAAAATATTGATGTTGCGAAAAAAATCACAAGGACCATTTTTGTAGAATATTAACTGAACTTCAATTTTTAACTAAGCCGAAAATCTCTAACTGCCATATTTTAGGAGATATTGACTGAAAACCTGTTTTCCTGGTCTTTTGGGGCCATTTTCTCCGCTCTCGCACGCGTTGACAGTAAAAAAATTGTCTTTTTCGGAAGACAATACGTATTCTCAACAATAACTGATTCCACGTGATTTGTTGTATTAATGAATGTCAATTGAACTTATAATCCAATCAATTCGGGGTCATCAGAGCAATTGCGTAAAGATAATATTTTTGAAATTCATATACTATTTCGTTGACAATCGAAACCAAGCAAAATATCATCAGACAATGGAAACAAGGAAACTGATTTTATTTTACAAGTAATTCTATGTTCATTCAGAAATCTCACCTGAATTATGCTATTCGGTTGACTTGAAACATAATATATAAGATATACTGGAATCCACAGCATCGAAAAAAAACTAAGTCCTAATCCTATAATATCAGCCCATAAAGGATATTCGTAGGAACCATAATGAAGTCTTTGGTATTCAAAACATTGACTTATAAAAATCACCTGAAACGCAGAGATTATAATAATGATAATAATGATAATATATATACATATTTCAGAAAATGCTAGCATTTACAAAAAAAAATTATAATTGTTATCAGAGAATGAAATGACGTCACAACTTTGAAATTTAAGGGAAAGTTGGTTTAAATTTGCATGTAAATAATCATCAATGCAATACGGCTCAATGTTAACAAGAAGTTTTTTAATTTCGTAATGGTAATTTATTGTAAAATTTAATTGCCGTATATATTGGAGATTTTTCAGTAATGGTTAATCGATGATGTGGATAAATAAACTTATTTCTCCTGGTGTTATAGCTGTGTCACACAGCATGCCTCAAATATTTCTTTATTTTAAAAAGGTACATTGAACATTCAACTATGTATAATCCATACAATGTGAGAATTCCATTTGCTTTAAATATGGATCTGCAAGCATCCTTAAAATTCATGCAATTTATTATGCGAACTGCCCTTTTTTGTACTACAAATACTTTGTCCGAGTAGCTATAACTACCCCAGAAAATAATGCTGTATCTTAAAATGGATTCAAAATTGGCAAAATAAAGGATCTTTGATGTTTCTTTATTTAAATATTTGGTAACAACCCGTAACCCATAAGTAAAACTGCTCAGTTTCTTCGATGTCTTATCAATGTGCTGTGACCAATTTAAACGTTCATCAACAACTACCCTAAGAATTTTGAATATTTCGATACCTTAAATCAACTTTATCCTCCAATTCAACAACCTCAGGTCCATATTCTAGCAAAGGGCCAATAATGCTCCCTTGTGGATTAGTATAAATCACCTGTTTAATGCTTAGGCGAATAGGATACAGTATGAAACCGCATATAAGCCAGTATATCTGCACCGTACAGACTACTTAGAAGTAGACAACACTCAAATCAGACGCAGAGTGCTGACTATCGAGACCTTATCGATGAGCTGGAAGTGAATTACTTAATGTGTAACCCATTGATGCAATATCGAATGTTATTGAGAAGTTCCTAATAACTTTACCAGATAGGGAAAACTGTACCCATACAGACGAACGACTCTAAGGCAGAGGCTGGTTGAGGAGCCGAAATTGTGTGTCTAAAACAATTGATAGATATTTCGATGAGCATATTCAGGAGCATAGTTTTTCTTACATGTTACTCCAGATTATACTATTAACACTAACAACACGCAGTCAATGTATTTTTTTGTAACATCCACTTCACCGAATGTCATTAGACTTTCCATTAAAACCAATGAGATTAGGACTGTTTTCTTACTTCAACTACCTACCTGCAGTAATCAAGTTGACTTGAAAAAAATAACGCTAGAGTCTTTGTTGGTCTTTTCAAAGTTTTTGAGAATTCTTTGTGGCGCCCATTTTCTTACAAGGTATAATTAATACTACAATAATAGACCATTCTCTGCAATTTACTCTTAGTTCATAAAAACCCATGCTAAATAAGTCAACACCAAGAAATCATGATTCTTCTCGCCCACTCGAAAAAACAAATGAAGGGGTTCCATATTTTGGAACACAACTACAGTTTATATAGTGTGTTGCATGTTATATAAAATGGGTTGCATCTTGATGCAAATTTATCATTGGAACAGAAGACGCTATAATTAAATTCATTTGGTACGGTAAGAATATTCGATTCATATATCATTATTTGCAAATATCTCTTGAGATCAAGCAGACGAACACCGGCCTCACAATGTACAGCCACTACTGGGCTCATTCTGAAATCAGCTGCCGCATATCTTGAAGCGGATGCTTGATCCCAAATCATGTAAGGATTATTCCCAGGCAAAAAACATTCAGGCTAATAACTCTGTAGTCTCACATGATAAAGACAATAGATAAACTTTCTCATAAAAAAGCCACTTCACATACCAACATGCATATTAACTACAGAAATCATGTGAAACATCCTACACCAACTGGTATAGAAAAATAAGGGTGCACTAGGAAATCGAGAAATAGCTCTTGAAGCATTTCTTGATACAGAGGAAGCGTTTGACCACACCTCCTTTGATCCTTGATAGCCACAGATGCAAAGCGTGAAGCAGACAATATCACATATCGGTGGTTAGAAAACATGCTTTTAAACAAAACAGCAATAACAACCTGGATTGGAGACTCCATGGAGGTATCGATACTAAAGGGATGCCCGCAGGAAGGCATAACCTTTTCTTTGGGACCTTGTCATAGACGATATCCTAGAAAAATAGAACAGAACATATAGTGTAGGAGATAATGTATGAGGGTGAACCCTCCAAAAAATGAGCTCACTCCCTCCACCAGAAAAAGCAAGCATAAGAGATTGAATCTCTCCAAAGTGCAGCTGTGCCTGAGCCAAGGTCAATTATCTGGGTATAACTCTGGACTCAAAGCTTATCTGGAACTCACACCTGAATGACAAAACCAATATAGGAAAAGTGACATCAATTGCTGCCAAACGGGCGATAGGAAGCGCATGGGGACTGAACCCAGGGATCGTAAACTGACCTAGACAAATGTGGTGAGACCCATGGTTACCTATGCGACCTTGGTTTGGTGGCCAAAAACAGATCAAAGGAAAGCTGAAGCGGAGCTATCAAGACTTGAAAGGCTTGCCTGTCTGTGCATATCGGGTGCTTGAAGAAGCAGCTCAACTGTGACAATGCAAGCCATTCCCAATCTTCTGCCTTATGCTCTGAATGTTAAGGTGAAAGAATGATATATGTGTGAGTACTATAATCCAATGGAGACTGGCTTGAAGGAACCAATACTCATCGCTATTCCATAGACACAGACTTTATCACGAACTTGCTTCTTGGAATGAGAAGTGATAACATGTTGGCCACAATTAACGACAACCGACCTACCGTATCCAGCTAAACTGGGATGGGCTGGAAGCATGCAGTCAGGAAATAACGTTGGAGTGGTACACAGACGAATCCAACACTGACACAGAAGCACGTGGGAACAGGAGCTCAAGTCCGTGGTGCTAGACCCAGGTACAATATCCATACATCGTTAAAAAGTTTTTATCTGCATTTCAGGCAGAAATCTAATCTATCGACACGTGTCTGGAATTGAATATCGAAAGGAGATATAAAGGCCAAAAAATCCTTCCACTCTCAGATAGTTTTTTTTATTTTTTTTTTCGGGCCGAGATGGGAAACTCACGTTCGACTAGGTCCTCAACCAGTATCCAGACAGTGTTGGACTCATCCCCAACGGAGATGGCTACCAACCAAACCCACCTCAAACTCGCCGTTACTCCCGCCTTGGAATCACTACCCTAGCATACGTCAAGATAGTTAGGCAGCATCAAAATCTCTAGCACGTCTCCAGATCAGATCTAGACTGGTCTGGGACTTCCTACATGAAGTATCAACCCTGTTAAACAATGTCCCCAGATCAGATCTAGACTGAGCTGGGACCTACAAAAACTATCAACCCTTTCCAACCATAATAGAGTACTTCTAAGTGGGTTACGGGACACTAGGGTATTGTAGGCCATGGAAAGGCAGTCACCCCAGCAAAACTAGGGTCTGCAGCTGTATTCACTGGTCCTGAACAAGTATTTGGGATATCAAAAACCGCGGTGGTTGTACATCTCAGAGGACTCAAACTTAACATCAGTGACGGGATTACTCACTGGTCACTTTACCTTGAGAAATCATACAATCGGCATTTATAGGAAGAACCGATCTGTCGGTTGTGCTCGGAATAGGAGGAAACAGCCTCCCACATTATCTTTAGGTGTGAAGCATTTTGTCCTATTGGAGATATAAACTCCTAGGGCACCAAAAAAAGGATTTCTCCAAGAAGGACCTAGTGGAAAGATTGTTGAGCCTGATAAGGGCTATTGGTCTCTTCACATGAATGGTACAACCAAAATCACAAAAAGCCGGAAGGCTCAGTTGCAAAGAACGCTGGACCTTAGAACGATGGTGCCAAGCTTATTAATCAATTAATCAATCAAACATAAATTTTAATCGCCTACAGCGGTTATGGACAACAGCTGCATGGTCTATTTTACGCTGAATGTGAGTTTACATAAGCACTTTCCTGTCAGCTCTATTCCATATATAGTTAAAATAATACCCTTCTTGGTGTGCGTCATCGATTGTGACGTATATGCGGGTTTTCGGCATGTCGTTTATTTTATTTGCTATTTTGACATATAGCTAACCTTAAATTTGATAAATAAAATCATCAGGCTCGTATTAAGCCAAAGCCGATAAGGCTATGAAATTAATAACTACCAGCTTCTTTTTCTAACTGAAAATTTTTCAGAACTTCCAAAATGCTGATGTTTTTTAGTGTATCTAGGCATATTTTTGTATTATTTAGATAATTATAACAATAAGATTAATATTCACTTCTGATAAATAATAATTGACCGTAAGCAACAAAGTACATACCTGACAAGAACTGTCAGTGTGACAGTAGAAAAAGACGTAAGACACATTGCCGCTACGAAAGTTACGCCTTCATAGTATTTTAACCTCGCGATTGATAGGTTGCGATGGCGCGTAATCTAAACATCAACCAATCAAATTTTTGTCAAAGATTAGGGTTAACGTTTGTAAAACATTCAAATGGTTCATTATTGTGATATTTTTATTAGGATTAATCACAGACCTGCCTTTTTTCCATTTCTTCCTACGTAATGTGATAGAAGGAGATTGACAATCGATGACGCACACCAAGAAGGGTATTATTTCAACTTATACATGGACATACATTCAATTCTCTTGTGATACTTTTTTTCAGAATGGATTGAAAATTTAGATTCCCCATCGATTCACCTCTTCATTCTTGTGAATTATTTCCTTATTCAAACAACGATTGTTAGTTTTCATCTACTTATTTCGTGAAAATATTCCCATGCTGTCAACATTTAAAATTTTTTCAACAGTTGTTCCATTTTTCTTCATTTAAAATGGCTTGCAATTTCAAATAATCTCTCTCCATTTTCCATATTTTTATTCAGAGATTAAGCAGTACCCACACTGACAGTAAAAAATCTTTCATGAAGAAGAAAATTCTGGAGTGGTATTGGAAGTTGTTTAGTCTCCACTCGTTGAGTTGCTTGAGGATAGAAATTCTACAGACTTGGCCACAAGCTTTCTTAGGTCAAAGCTCACCACAAGATGTTCATGATTCGGAAAACTTTTTAAATTTCGTTCTCCAACAACACCAGCGTGTCAGTTGTAGAATTAATACGGCAATCAGTTAAATTTTTGGATAGGTTGTCCGTTTCCAACAACCAGGAGAGTTTTGTATAAATATTATTTCCAAAAAAGTTTGTTAAAGACATGGGTCGATAGCTGTTAGTGTTAAACAGTAGTTTTTCAGGTTTTAAGAACGGAACAATAGTGGCTATCTTCCAGTTTCTTGGGAGCAATCCTGAATTCAAGATACAATTGAACAAATTGAGAATACTTCGTGAGTCCACAGTTTTTTGATCACTTCGCAGAAAATATCGTTATGACCGACAGCGGCCTCTTCACTATTCTCCGTCGCATAGTAGAGTTAGTTTAAAACCTAATGGGTGTTACGTCACAGATGTGCAAATGACCAAAATCGGTACAACGCGGCAAAACCGCATGTATAGCAGTGAAGTTGAAAACATCGTCATTTGAAGTTGAATTGGTGAGTCAACTTTACTGCTATACATGCGGTTTTGCCGCGTTGTACCAATTTTGGTCATTCGCACATCTGTGACGTAGCACACATGGGGTTTTGAACTAACCCAACCACTTATTAAATAAGATTGGGAAGTTGTAGGGTTCCTCATTCTGCGAAGTGAAACCAAGTCTTACAGATTGTTGGTTCCGGAGGATTCTTTTTCAAATATGAATGACTCACTAGAGCACTTATACTGATAGGCAAATTCCCCACAAATTTTTTGTGGATCTGTGATTACATCATTACCAGATTCCAATATTTAGGGGAACTCAAGAGCGTTTTTGTCAGTAATTATTTCCATTTTTCTCCAAATTTCTTGTGGGCTCACCAGTGGGGTAATCATTTCCAAAAATTCTTGCCACAGTTGTGGATCCCCCATGAGGCGAATGAGCAATAAAGTCACCTTAAATTGAAAGAGGTGGAGTAAGTGGGTTGATCACACCCTGGATCTGTAAGATTTGTAATACTATTGCAATTCCATTAGATGAATATATGTTTGTATTGTCCATTAGATGTGCGAAGAAGGTCAAATAAAGTCTGGGGTTGACGCGGTATCAGTTGATTCACGTGCTCTCTCACAAGTTGTGGCATTCATTTTATTGATAGACTTTTCTTGATTTGCCTTTCGGTCACCCTCCTTTCCTTTCTGTTTTTTTCGATAACTTACACCGCTAGACACTGATTCATCATATGACGAGCCTAGGTGGTCCCACTTATATTCAGATAGGAGAATTTGACAATCGGAGGCTTACAAAGGGATACTTGAAGCCAAAGGACAACATCTCTGTGAACAGCTAAGTAGCAATAATTTTGCTACTTGTAACTGCACACGTATAAGGTATATTGGACTTTTTGGTAATTACAACCACTTTTTTTTT
>CAJUYH010002145.1:0-17423 GCA_910591685.1 Galerucella tenella | reverse complement strand
TTTTTTTTTCTCTTCAGAATATCTTTAACTTTTCCTGTATTGCTACTTACTGCTTATACACTGGGCATCCTCTGGCTCCAGCTGAGTCTGACCCACTGAACTTGACGTATGTATATGGTGGTTCACACGGTTTACCGTATTCACATAACGAATCTTAATTGCACCTAGCCGCAGGATAATCAAAAAGCTGACAGCGTGGACATCTTAGAGGTGATAAAATATATGGACAGGATTCAAGTATATAAGTAGCTCTTTTAATTCCACTCGACAGTTTTGGGGTGTCAGAAATTGAAACATTAATAAAGGTGTGCGATAGAGTATCTCCTTTTTTGTTTCTATTCTGCTCACTCCTATTATCCCTTGGTCTTTGAGCTTAGCTAATAATTTTTGTTCTGTGATGTCTGAGAGGACTTCAGAATTTACCACCCCTTAAGATTAATTGTATACGGAATTATATCATTTTTTGAATCTCCATTGAATCAAACTTGACTTTATAAGAAGTTTAATAAATATACAGCGTTGCTGAAAAGTCTCGCACCAAGGGATTATCTTTAATACGGATGAAGGGAAAGTTATGAAGTTCTAGGGCGATAAATAAGACTCTATTCTGCATATTTTAGAGCAAGTGTCAAATGTTTTTGACGTCAGCGTTTAGCGTACGGCCACCATCTTGAATTTTTCAAATGACAACCTAGGTCGAGTGACCCATCACAAGAAAGCTTATTTTTTTCTCTTTCCAAAAATAATCCGAATGTATAACTTGACTCGGATATTATAATAAAAGTTTAACAAAAATATTGAAATTATAATTTTAATGAAAACTGCAAGTTACAGCAATTCATAAACTAAACAATTATTCAAGTTGCAAATACTTCATTACAACAAGTGCTTAAAATGCTGGCCATTTGTTTGTCGACAATGATACAATCTCTCTTCGAAGCTACGAATAGAATCGTTGATCATTTGTGGAGTAATTCCCTGCATTTCGAGACGTATGCGATACTTTAAATCGTTTAGGTCAGTTGATCTGTTCACATAAACGCGGTCTTTCAGGTAGCCCTAGAAAAAAAAATCGAATGGTGTCAAGTCGGGTGATCTTGCCGGCCACTCAATTGCACATCTTCGACCAATCCATCTCTGAGGGAAAATTTTATTTAAATACTGCCCAACGTCCCTTTGATAATGTGGAGGTGCATCATCTTGTTGGAAGTATACGTTCATGTTAGGAAATACTGGATTTATTTCAGGTATAATTTCATTTTGGAGTGAGTCAAGATATTTAGCACCGGTCAGCGTACCTTCAATAAAAAATGGACCGATCAAATGGTTTTTCACCAAACCCGCCCACACATTTACTTTTTGTGGACGCTGTGTATGAACCTCCTTCATCCAGTGCGGATTATCTGACCAGTACCGACAATTATGTCTGTTAACAAAACCGTTCAAACAAAATGTGGCTTTATCACTGAATACCAGAAAATTTGAGAAATTGTTTTGCATCCTTATTTTCTCTGTAACTATTTCACAAAATTGTAATCGCCTATCAAAATCATCCTCGACCAATTGTTGAAGATTTTGAACTTTATAAGAATGAGTTATTTTTATGCAGAAAAGTTTGTATATACTGTCTAGAAATACCGTGATCTCTTGCCAATATACTTGTAGATGTTTTAGGGTTTTCTTGAAGATCTAATAGAACATCTAAAGTTCTACCTTCATTAGTTGCACTTTTTGGTCTACCAGACCTAGGAATATCTTTACACTACCAGTTTCATTGAATTTATTCGCTTATCTCGACACTGTAGATCTACTTATAGGAGGGCATTCAGGATTTAAATCGTTGGAAAGATTAGTTACTTCGTCATGGGTACGTTTGCGATCACCATATCCAACTAATAGTCGGAGAGCTAGTAACACGTGTTTCATGAAGTGTTTGATGCACCTTGAAATTTTGTGCTATAGTATCGAATGGATAGCTGAGCAGGTAAGCAAGTGTAGGTAAGCCCTACCTGGGGACACCAGGTACTGCGCATAGGAGAGAGGTATAAAAAAATTTAGCCCAAAAAAAGTGTTTGATTCAGAGGCCAACAAACAGAAAACTAAATTTCAAAGCATATAAAATATATAATTAAAAAGGCAGACACTTTTGAGGGGGTTAACATATAATAAAAACACCCTCAAGTTGTTTTTTTAATACAAAATGAAGTGTTTGATTCACGCTGCCATTTTAACAGCGTCTTAATTTCATATAATAAAAATTAATTACAAAAAGGCAGACACTTCTGTTGAGGTTTAATTATCGAAAAACATGAAAATAAATGTTAATTTTAATAGAAAGCGATAGGCAGCGCATAGTCGTGGATGTAAGCGAGAGCACCGATTACCGGCCTAGTTACGGTCAAAATAATACCATTGTACAAACGATAAATGAAGATTTGTGTTGTGCAAATCACGAAGAGGCCGATACAAAAATCATGTATCATGCTTGTCAACTGGAAAATGAGTCTGCTGCCAATATTCTCATAAAATCTTGTGACACTGATGTTTTAATTATCATGCTTGGGAACATGGATCACCTGAAAAGTGATAACTGAAACATTTACATGGAGTATGGAGCTTCTAATAAGAGACGAACTATAAATATTACGCAGTTACATATTGAATTAGGGCCTACAGGTACATCAGATTTTGCAAGGTCAGTTAGTGCGTTTTGGTAATCCACATTGTTCTTAATGATTTGATATGGTCTTTTTTTGCCTTTCTTAAAGAATGAAGGGTTATAATCGCATCCCGTGATGGCGTGAAATCCGGGTAAACTTGTACACACTGTAGGCCGTATTTCAATATGTAACTGCGTAATATTTATAATTCGTCTCTTATTAGCAGCTCCATACTCCATGTAAATGTTTCAGTTATCACTTTTCAGGTGATCCATGTTCCCAAGCATGATAATTAAAACATCAGTGTCACAAGATTTTATGAGAATATTGGCAGCAGACTCATTTTCCAGTTGACAAGCATGATACATGATTTTTGTATCGGCCTCTTCGTGATTTGCACAATACAAATCTTCATTTATCGTTTGTACAATGGTATTATTTTGACCGTAACTAGGCCGGTAATCGGTGCTCTCGCTTACATCCACGACTATGCGCTGCCTATCGCTTTCTATTAAAATTAAAATTTATTTTCATGTTTTTCGATAATTAAACCCCAACAGCTCTTGGACTATAACATAAAGATTTGGATGCTTTGTTTTTCCGATAAATGTGCGACTATTCTAAATTCACTTTTAAATTCCGTGCTAGTTTGAAATCAGTATCAGTTTTCACAATTTGTACATAAATAATGAACTAATGATGTGGTTGTTGTTTTAAATGCCCACCTACTCTTGTTTTTTGTTTTATTTCAAAAACCCACAAGTCCAAATAATCAGGTACGTTACACTTCAATTTAGAAAAATCAAAACGATATTTCATAGGACATTTTGTAGTAAAGTGATACATCAAGATTATTTTTGGAAAGATAAGAAAATATGCTTTTTTGTGAAGGGTTCACACGGCCTAGGTTGTCATTTGAAAAGAGTCAAAATGGCGGCCGTACGCTAGACGCTGATGTCAAAAACATTTGACATTTGCCCAAAAATATGCCAAATAGAGTCCCATTCACCGTCCTGGAATTTCATAACTTCTCCTTCATCCGTTTCAAAGATAATCCCTTGGTACGAGACTTTTCAGCAACGCTGTATAATATGATTTTCAATATGTCTCAGTCGATGGTATTTTATGGATGAAATATTACAACAAACTAGAATACTAACTAAAAATCAAACTTCGAAATGTACTTACAGCCATAACTAATGGTGCAATATACTTCCAGCAAATCATCCAAAATAAACAAGGTCTTCTGCTCATCATCTTTTCTATGCAATCGGCTAATCTCTCAACTCCAAAGAACCATGAGATTGCTATCGTTTGAAAGAAGCAAACCCAAAGTAATGATATTCCACTTGCTGAATAATAATCCATTAGCTGGAAAACGTACATCCCACCCTGGAAAATACCGATTGTTAACAAGTGGTAATTTGGAAATATGTATTCTCCAAAGACAATCTCAAACGCATCCTGAATACAAACTGAACGTATATCACGGCGCAAGCGCGTGTATTCTCCAAAGACAATCCCTAACTCATCCTGAATACAAACTGTACGTATATTACGGCGCAAGCGCGTGTACGGATTAGTTCCGGATATATTCGACTTTTTAAGCTACGCGAACACACTTTGCACAACTAAGAATATTATTTATTGTATAATATCCACATTTTTCAGTGAGTATTGAATTGGAATTTCAAAATAATCACCTTGGTGCCCAATAATAACAATATTCTGGACAAATACAACGAGAAAATTGCAAAATACACCGATCTTGCAATTGAGGTAGGACAGATGTGGCATGCAGAGAAAATAGAGGTGGTACCGATCATCGTTTCATCTACGGGACTTATTCCCAAAACTCTACAAGACAACCTTACCAAACTAGGTCTTCACAAAAATACATACATCGATCTGCAGAAGGCTGCCATTCTAAATACCTGTCACAATGTACGTAAATTTCTAGATATGTGACTTCCGAGCCTAATCCCGTTTGCATTTACACACGCTCGGGATAGGTGAACATTACCAGCAAGTGCTGAGCAAGTGCATACTTGGAATGATAAAAATAATAATAATAATAATAATGATAATAATAATAATAATAATGATAATAATAATAACACCCCGTGCGGGTGCTGGTCCCCTATCGGGCGCTTCCCCAGGTGGTGGATAGGGGAAGGCCCTTCATATATGTAAGGTATCGGGGAAATTAAATACCTCGGAGCAAACCAGAACCAGTAAGTTTCAGAACACGACGGACTCCATGTTAGGAGCGGTACTCCGACAGCGTCTGTTGTTCATTGAAGGAGCAGCTAAATCGTCAACCGATAGTAGGTCTAATATGCAACAATCACGATGTCAAATTGTAACATTAGATTACCCCAGGTGGGTAGATCGGAGTGCTCGGAATCCCACACTGCTAGTGTACCTGGTACATCGGCTGTCTGCTCACCGGTTTCTGGGGGGAGCAGTTTTTCGATGGTAAATTCCGAGTCAGGTGAATCGACATTACAACACCTTAAACTCTTTTCTCGTTCAAGCTGGTGATAGAAGGGCTTGTTAGAAAAATGATCCAACTTCTACCTCGGCTAGCGGTAGGAGCAGCGTGACACCAAGTAGGGCTACTGTGAGCCACACTCATGAGGAAAACAACATCAATTCTCATCCACCGGTTTCTGCTGTTTCTGGAGTGACGCAAGTCGGCACATCCACGACCACAAAAGCTGGAAAGCCCAGGAAGCGCATGAAGTGGACTGTTGAGCTGAACTTATTCATTATACGCTACAACTTCGAAATCACCAAAATGGAAACTGATATCACAACAAACAGATACTCCCTCCACCGTGCATTCGTTGAACATTTTCCAGAATTTCAGCATCTCACGGAACAACGTATTGCTGACCAACGTCAAAGTATTGTAAAAAACAATCCACTACCCAATCCGACGTTGCGGTGGCAGTGCTTCGAATATATAATCAACAAACCAATTCCCTGAAAACAATCAGAGTAAGAACTACAAACAGCTCAAGCCCTGGTGGCAACCCTGGCTCGAAAGTTCCATTGATGACATCAGAAGGGAATTGGGGCAGTTGACAGAGGTTAAGAACAGCTTGGAACCGTCGAGGCGCTTAACAAAAAGAGTGAGAAGGATCTATCGGAAAATCAGAACTTATACAGGTCACCCACAACATAAACAACATGTATGTGAATATATGGATTTACTCAGGCAAAAATTATAGGCAAAATCCTAACGTTTATCACGATATGTCAAGTGCACGAGAAGGAAACAACAGAATTACTTATTCAATAGCAATCAGTAGTTATTTAACAGGCAACTGAGCGGTACAGTAAACAATCACAACCAAAGTCCTCCAAATAAAGATGAGCTGACGGAATACTGGTCTTCATTATGGTCGAAGCCTGTTGAATATAAATCCAACTCTCATTGGATAAGAACTAAGGAGGAAAAAATCAATATTGAACCAATGTATTTCGTTAATTTGACAACAAGCGAGGTAACCGAAGCTATAAAGAGTACCAGTAATTGGAAGACACCAGGAGTTGACCATGTCCAAAACTTTCAGTATAAGAAGTTTGACAGTCTACATGAAGCAATGGCAACATCATTTTCACACATTTCGCAACATCCAGAAGATACACCACCACTTCTGACACTGGGTTCGACCCACTTGCTTCCCAAAACGCATCAAACTTACGAACCTTCCAAGTATAGGCCCATAACCTGCCTTCCAACTATATATAAAATATTCATCCAAATAGTAAGCTGTATATGAAATATAATGTCAAAATGACAATACACATCATGCAGAGTGTCTGATTAACACATGATTAACAACAAACAGAAACATAGAAACTTTGCACCTTTGAGCAGTGGCTGGGCTTCCAGAAAACACAGAAAATTTACACTCAAAATGGGCTCTCAATATGAAGTCGTTGATCAAAAAACACATATAAAGAATTCTACATGTTCCTATTGCCTCACCAACTAATATCATCATAAGTTGCTGGAAAATTCATTGTTATTTTTGTAGCTACCATATACTATCATTCTTTCATTGGGAATGTGAATTTTATTTCATCAAAATGCTCCCGAATTTCAAGAAGACCTTATCCGTGTAGGTACTCATGGTGGAGTTTCTCATTCATTCAACTCTCGACAATTATTTCTCAATTATACACTTAAAACACATGTTATACAGGGTGTTTCTAAAGTAATCTAAAATATTATATGGGGCGCTTCGTTACTCAATTTTAACACGAAAAGTTCATATAAACATGTGTGATAGGTGTTGTCGTTTATGAGATACAGGGTGTTGAATTTATTGTAATAAGTCAGTTCTGATTGTACGTGAAATTAATTTTTCCCGGTGACGCTACTGGTTTTTAGAAGTAATACGCAAAAACATGCTTATTCTAAGTGGCCTTTGTAGCAACGTTGACAAGTGTCAAATTTGAAAACCAACGCAAAAATCGTACATTTTTATTTGATTGACTCTGTGTTCAGTTAATAACTATGCCAGTGTTTACTAATGTTGAAATGGCTAATATGCATTTTTTGTACGGATTAGCGAATGGTAATGCCTTAGAAGCTAGACGTACGTATTCCCAGCGTTATCCAAATAATCGTTTACCATGTTCAGATACGTTTACTAAGTTACATATTCGTTTACAAGAAACTGGAACTTTTGCTAAATCGAAGAATATTATTGGACGACCCAGAACTGTGAGAAATCCCCAATTGGAAAACCAGATTCTTCAAATTATTGACCAACATCCAGAAACGAGTACAAGAAAAGTTGCAGATGAAGTAAATGTTAGTAACAAAACTGTTTGGAATATTCTAAAAGATAATTTATTGTATCCATATCACGTTCAACGTGTTCAACATTTGTTACCTACTGACTATCCATTACGCATACAGTATTGTCAATGGATTTTACCTGAAATCGCGAACAATCCGAATTTTGTTGCCAATATTCTATATACGGATGAAGCCAACTTTTCTAGACATGGGATTATGAATTTTCATAATGACCACATATGGGCAGATGTAAATCCACATACCATAAGTGTAAAACGATTTCAACAAACATTTTCGGTCAATGTTTGGCTTGGCAACATCGATGGTTATTTAATTGGACCATTTTTCCTTCCTGTACGGTTAACTGGTGAGACATACCAACATTTTCTAGAAAATGAACTTCCACTTCTTTTGGAAGATGTACCTATTATTATTAGAAGGCGCATGTGGTTCATGCATGACGGAGCTCCTCCACATTTTTCAGTGATTGTACGCGAGTTTTTGAATAATGTTTTTCCAAACCATTGGATCGGACGAGGATCTCCACACCCGTGGCCCCCTAGATCACCTGGACACAATCCTCTGGATTTTTGTGTGTGGGGATATTTGAAATCGCTTGTTTACACAACACTGATATTAAACGTACAAGATCTTCAAAATCGTATCATAGACGGCTGTAATGTTATTCGTAACAATCCTGGTATCTTCGAACGTATTCGAGATTAGACATCGAGCGGATGCTTGCATTTTAGCTGGAGGTGGACATTTTGAACATTTGCTCTGAAATGTATTATTTTTTCTTTATGTTTAACACATGTTGCTTGTAATAAAGTAATAAAAAAATATAAATCAGTAGCGTCACCAAGAAAAATTAATTTCACGTACAACACCCTGTATCTCATAAACGACAACACCTATCACACATGTTTATATAAACTTTTCGTCTTAAAATTGAGTAACGAAGCGCCCCATATAATATTTTAGATTACTTAAGAAACACCCTGTATATTGCATTTCGTACCTGTGTTACCATAGGGATGCCAAGTAGGAACATAACCGCACAAACTCCTGCAGTGAATGAATGCCTATGTTTTCTTAGACTTTCAGGCCAATTATCCATAAATCCTGTTATGAAAGATTCTACCAAACAGAATTCGCTGTCGATACCCAGTAGCTGAAAATAAACAGGAATAGAAAGTTTCGAGAATCAATCAAATGTACCATTTTTTGTAAATAGTTCTTATCAGTATTCCGTTCAATCATTCGAAATAGGAGTAAATACGTTTTTGCGCGATCGATATTTTTTGTTTATTCACAGCATTGGTTGTCAGGACGGTAGGTTGTGTTCACTGGTTTCTAAGTCTCACACGTCGGTGAGTGATTTACTTACCGTTCAGACGTCGGTAAGTAAATTACTCACCGACGTCTTAGCCCTACATACATTTAAGTGGTCCTGAATAATATATTACTCTATTCATTACACAAAAGGGAAAAAAAAAAGATTTATATTTTTTTAATGAACAGAATCGAACAGAAGAATATAAGAAGTAATAAATAACTTAAAAACAGTTTCACCAAAATGCAAATTATATTTTAAACTGATCGAGAAGTATGAATGTCACTTTTGACATTTCGTTCATTTCGAAGGAATTCAAATTATTTTAGTCGAAATTTATTTCTATACATTGCTGTCGACCGGTAAACAACCCTTACCGTTCTTAATACTTAATATACTATAATATTGCCACTACATCTCAGAACCTTAGGGCCAACTGCACCGGTTTAACTTAAGCATTTAAGTGAGACTTGGGGAATATGTGTGACTGCACCGCTTCGTAAGTCGTTCAACGTATGTCGAAGTGTAGGTTCTACTTAAGTTCTGCTCATGTGAAAGTGGGCACTGTGGGTCTTGGCACTTGGCAGATCCAATTATCAAAATAAACAGCCGGTTTTTCAATGCAGACTCAAATCCAAGGATTTACAATCTCCGGTCTAGTGGTAACCCCAGTGTTAAATTTTGGAAGCGTTTATCACTGCGATTCATCCCAAGAGCTAACTAACCCAGTGCTGGCTACACTGAGACGAGTGTTGCCAAGTTTCAGTTCAACTTTGATTGGGTGAAAATATAATCACGTGATTGATTGCTATGGTTTCAAAATTTTATGGTTCTCTGGTTATATAGATCGTTTGTTCCACTGGTTTTTGTAGTTGTCAACCTGTTGTTTCGACATTATTTTTACAATTTGGAAATCAATTTTATATTCAATGGCTGGAAAAAGGGGCCCCAATTTCAGTGTTACTGAACGGCAATTGCTGATAGAACTGGCAAATGAATATGAGCACGTTTTGGAGAATAGGTAAACCAATGAGGTAATGTGGATGGATTTATTCTATTTTTTACCGTATACTTTTTCCTTCCTAAATTCAAAAAATCTAATACTTCATCATCATAATCATCATCATATTTTTTTTAAGTTAATTCTGTTGGAGCTAGTGTTTTTTCTAGTCTCCTTAATATTCATTTTATAGTTTATCAAGGTTATATTGATTATATGTAATGATAAAAAGTCAGTTAATAAAATATATTAATGAAGGAAAGCTGACAATAATTTATTGTCCTAAATTAGTAATTATTTATGATAAGAATCACCGTTTATAATATCAATAGTTTATGGGCCTTACGCTTAAATAGATATTTAAAATTGTTTCCCGCTAATTTGGAGTTTGGAAGCCGTTAAAAAAAAAATTCCGAAAACTTCGAGTGAAGACATCGAGACAAAATCCCTGAAATATGGCAAGTTTTGATGCATTTCGAGTACAAATCGGACTTTTAGAAGGCAAATCAAAGTGGATTACTTGGAAATACCGCATAATGATTTTGCTAAGGAGCGTTTCAGGAGCGATAGAGATGTTGGAAGGAAAATTAGCTCTACCCAAAGTCTTATCTGAAAGTGCTAGTGCAGAAGAAAAGAAACGGTATGAGGATAGTGTGGCTGAATACAATAAAGTAGATAGAAACGTATTAATCATACTTACCACAAATATTACCGAAGAAACGTTGACCAAAGTGATGAGATACACGACTGCTTACGAAGTTTGGCTAGAACTGCACAGATTGTTCGACGGAAGTATCGAGGATAAGACGTATGATTTATGTACTCAGTTTTTCTCATTTAGAAGAGAAGATGGAGATGATGTAGCTACACATATGTCAAAACTCAAGAACATTTGGAATCAGCTGCAGATGGAAATATCCAAGGACAAGCTAGCTGGAGGAAATTTCTGCAAGTGTGATCTTCCGAACCTACTACTGGTATGTAAGATTTCAAATACCTTACCAGAAGCATATTTTTCGTTCAAATCGAGCTGGATGCTTATGCCAAAAGCTGAAAGAACTGTTGAAAACTTAACGAATCAGTTATGTGCATACGAAAAAGCTCTACAAAACAAAAACGAAGATAGTCAGGAGGTTCTTGCAGCAGAAAAGTCACATCATGGATTCAAGAAAGCCTACCAAAACCAGAAAAAGGCACCGTTTTGTAATTATTGTAAATCATATGGACATCGAGCTAAGCAGTGTGATAAATGGAAGTCAGATGGTAGACCACCAAAACCACAACCAAAATTTTCGAAGGATGTGCAAAAGCAGACGCTATCAGTCGAAAACAGTTTAGTTCTTTCAGCTGAATGCGATAGAGAAAGCTGGTTTGTTGATAATGGCGCAACAAACCACATTACCAACAGAAGCGACCTGTTCGAGACTTTTGAAAATTTTTCAGCGAAACACACTGTAACCACTGCCAATGGTGATTCGATCAAAGCCGTAGGAAAGGGCACAATATCTCTGACTGCTATTGTTGGTAGAAAAACGGAAGAAGTAACTCTCACAGATGTTTGGTACGTCCCAGATATCAAGAAAAACTTGTTTTCCGTACTGTCAGCGCAAGATAAGAATCCAGAGAGTGAATTCACATCTACGACTGGACGATGTCAGCTCAAAATTAATGGACGAGTTTTCATCACAGGATATAGACAACGCTTTGGGGGTTTGTTCAAGCTTTGTGTGAAGAATGTGAACCCAACCAACGACAAAGAAGTGAATATTAACACGACGAATGAAAATACCCTACAGCTTTACCACGAAAGATTCGGTCATCAAAATAAAAGGCATTTAAAAGACCTTTTATCCAGAGAATTTGATATCAACGTTCCTTTGAACAGTGAGATATGTGAAGGATGTATCTTTGGTAAAGCACACAGGTTAAAGTTCGGTACAAGAGAGAGAGCTAGTCAACCAGGAGAACTATGGCATGCTGACGTTTGTGGACCATTTGAGAATTCAGAATCAGGATTCAAGTATTTTGTCCTGTTTAAAGATGATTACAGCAAATATCGTTTTGTCTATATCTTGAAAAAAAAATCGGAGGTACCTGAAAAGTTGAAGATTGCTTTAAGAGAAGCTAGAACTATTGGTCATGTTGTAAAGGCATTCCTAAGCGACAACGGTGGCGAGTTTCAGAATCAGCAGATCAAAGATATACTGGCAAAACTTGGAATAAATCAAAGGCTTACCATGCCATATACTCCGGAACAAAATGGCTGTGCGGAACGTGACAATCGGACAATCGTTGAAACCGCAAGGGCCATGTTTCATTCATCAGTCGAAAATCTTCCTCAAAGTCTATGGGCTGAAATGGTTAATACCGCAGTATACATATTAAATAGATCAGGAAAGTCAAGTGTTGTAGACAAGAGTCCGTACGAGGTTTGGATAAACAAGAAGCCAGGCTTAAAGCACTTGAGGATCGTAGTATCTATATGTTACGCCCATATACCCAAAGCAAACAGGAAGAAAATGGACAGAAAAGCGACAAGAGGTATTTTAGTCGGTTATGAAAATGACGATGGATATCGTATCTGGTCACCAAAAACCAGAAGACTCATACGTTCCCGTGATATTATTATTCAAGAAAGACCACGAGTTTCAAATGAACTAGTATTATTGCCTCAAAATCAACCAGATCAATCTCAACCAGCACTAACACACAATCGTTCCACCCAATTTGAAGAAGAAGAACAGAATTCTGAGGGTGAAGAGCAAGGCGAAGAAGTTGTTATTGAGAATTTTAGAGAAGGTATTGATACAGAAGAAAATGTGAGCGATGAAGAAGTAGGATCAAGATTTTTACGAAACAGAGCTAATATCAACAAACCAAAACGACTAGACGATTACGTAATGAGTGCAGCAACAAGTATAGAAGATTTTCAAGAACCACAGAGTTTTCAAGAAGCAATGAACAGTGAATATAAGCAAGACTGGTTAGAAGCTATGAAGAGTGAAATAAATTCGCTGGAAGAAAACAAAACTTGGTCACCAGAAGATCTGCCAAAAGGAAAGAAAACAATTTCGTGCAAATGGGTCTACAAAGTAAAAAGAAATAGAGATGGTTCAATCGATAAATTCAAAGCCAGGCTCGTAGTTCGAGGATTTCCACAGAAAAAAAGGAGAGGATTATAATCAAACCTTCAGCACCGTAGCAAAATCTGGTACGATCAGAGCTCTTTTGAGCATTGCTGGAAGTGAAAATCTAAAACTAACGCAATTTGATGTCTCAACGGCTTTTCTTTACGGAGAACTGAAAGAGGAAGTCTTTATGAAACAACCTGAAGGTTTCAGCGATGGCACCAACCGTGTGTGTCGTCTTCAAAGAAGCCTGTATGGACTTAAGCAAGCACCAAGGTGCTGGAACAAGCGGATTGTAGACTTCATCCTGAAATATGGATTCACAAGAAGTGAAGCTGATCCTTGTTTTTTCATCAAGAAAGAAGGCAAAAGTTTACTCCTCATGGCACTCTACGTAGACGACGGTCTTATCGCATCGAATGACAAGAAAATAGAACAATATTTTCTTGAAGCGTTAGGACAAGAATTCAAAATTGCTGTAAAACCCGCAAGTTATTTTTTGGGATTGGAAATCGATCAAGAGAAAGATGGTTCAGTATGTGTTGGTCAAGTAAGACATGCAACCAAGCTGCTTGAAAGATTTAACATGGAAAACTGCAAACCTGTCTCTACTCCAATCATAAAGGAAAATATCCAGTTAGGGAAGGAAGACGAAAAAGTATCAACTGAAAATTTTCCATACAGAGAAGCAGTTGGTGCTCTTCTATACTTAATGACAGGAACAAGACCCGACTTGGCTTATGCAGTAGGCATAGCTTCAAGAAATCTTGAAAACCCCACGAAGGAAGATGTTATCAAAGTTAAAAGAATTTTCCGATACATTAAAGGAACCCTTCATTTTGGACTGAAGTATGTGGCAGGCACTGGAAGATTTTTGGAAGCCTTTAGCGATGCAGATCATGCTGGTGATTTAACAACCGGTCGTTCTACTACTGGGGTTATCTGCATGTATGCTTCTTCTGCTGTATCTTGGATGAGTCAACGTCAAACTTCTGTAGCCATATCAACGACTGAGGCTGAGATAGTCGCTGCGAGCGAAGCCGCAAAAGAAGTTGTGTGGTTAAGGAGACTCTATGAAGAAATCCTCGAGCTAAATGAGATTCCTTCAGTGATGGTAGATAATGAAGCGGCAATCAAGCTAGCTCAGAATCCAGAATTCCATCGAAGAACGAAGCATATTAGAACGAGACACTTCTTCGTGCGAGAAATGGTGTGTGATGAGATGCTAGATATCAAGAAGATATCCACTACATTGCAAGTAGCTGATGCTTTGACGAAACCTATATTTAGACCCCGTTTAGAAAAGCTTCGAGATAGTATGGGATTAGTCAAACTATCAAATGAGGGAAGGTGTTGGAGCTAGTGTTTTTTCTAGTCTCCTTAATATTCATTTTATAGTTTATCAAGGTTATATTGATTATATGTAATGTTAGATAAAAAGTCAGTTTATAAAATATATTAATGAAGGAAAGCTGACAATAATTTCTTGTCCTAAACTAGTAATTATTTATGAAGAATCACCGTTTAATATCAATAAATTCGAGGTCGCTGAACACAAACATGAGAAAAGAAATGTACGCTCTCCCACCAAAAACGAGTTATGAGTTTTTAAAGATATGTTGAAATGAGCACTGCACTGGTTTTATTGACACATTATAACTTTTATAATGATCTCTTAATACTGCTACACAATGTTAGTGATACACTATATTTGCCTTTTACGATAATAATCTCACACGCACATTGAAAAAACACTATGATATTGATATATATCTCTTGTGAATTTTTTTTAATTCCACAATTATATATTTTGAATTTTGACGTGTCCCTCCAATATAATGACTGACAGTGACACATAAGCTTCGTCTGTTTCCTTTTAGCAGTGAAACTTGTACCCACAAGCATATTCAGCCATCATTAGTTACTTGAAAAAAAGTTGCTGTTTCGATGTGCATCTATGTGTAATAAAAATTATTAGACACTTTTTCGAGATGGGAAGGAAATAAACATGTATATGTATATGGATAGACATGAATATAAAATGATTTTTATTTCATATGATGTTTTCCAAAAAGGGGAAGGGAAGTCAGTACACGAGAGCTTATTCACCCGACTCGTCACCAACGTTGTCAAATTTAGTAGTAACATAACAATATTGAAGTAAATATGTGGATATCAGAAAATAAGAAATAGAAAACTGAAAAAAAAACAAGAAAACCCAGGCCCAAACCTGTCAAAGTGTAACTATGTATAAAAATATCAGAAAATAAGAAATAGAAAACTAAAAAAAAGCAAGAGAACCCAGGCCAAAACCCGATTGATCAAAGTGTAACTACGTATAAAAATATCAGAAAATAAGAAATAAAAAACTAAAGAAAACAAGAAAACCCAGGCCCAAACCGGAGCGCATTCATGTGAAATACAAATCATTAGACACTTTCTAGAGAAGGGAAAGGGAATAAATATGTATGTCCCTTCCCTTTCCTTCATCTCTCCACCTCAAATTGACTGACTTGATAGTAATCACATAATTACAGATATTTAGCAACTTTTTTTCAAGTAACTAATGATGGCTGAATATGCTAGTAGGTACAAGTTTTACAACTGAAAGGAAACAGACGAAACTTATGTGTCAGTCATTATATTAGAGGAAAACGTCAAAATTCAAAATATATAATTGTGGAATTAAAAAAGAATTTACAAGAGATATATATCAATATCATAGTGTTTTTTTAATGTGCGTGTGAGGTTGATAGGTATCGTAAAAAGCAAATATAGTGTATCACTAACATTGTGTAGCAGTTATAAAAGATCATTATAAAAGTTTTAATGTGTCAATAAATTCAGTGCAGTGCTCATCTCAACACAACTTCAAAAATTCATAACTCGTTTTTGGTAAGAGAGCGCACTTTTTTTTTTCATTTTCGTGTTCAGCGACCTCGAATTAACTTTTAAAAAAATATTTCATGAAAATCCGCCTTTAGACTTTTACCTAGTTGGAAATCTCCTCTATATAATGGATAAGTTACTAAAGGCTCTGGGAATCATTTCTAGTTCGAGCAGCTCTCGAAAGTCTTCATTATATTCTGTAAATTCTTGTAAATTAGCTCTCGATTCTTCCAACTCCCCATTTTGTTCAAAATAATTTGCACTAAATATTCATCGGGATATAGTTTTATTTGGAGTAAAAGTATAACTTTTTGTGGCGAGTCTGAATGTTTGATGGCCGAACGTTGGTGAGGCCGACAATTTCAGACGAGCCACAAAAAGTGCTTTTGCTCCGAATGAAACATGCTATTTTTTCCGCAAACGGCATCCAGACTATAGAACTAATCAATATTTAAATAAAAATTCAAAACGATTGCAACGAAGTTGATAAATTCAGAGAATAATAATTATAAAACTGCGCACTACATTTCCGTGGTTACTGGTTTTGTGATTGCCAAGTCAAAAACAAATTTGACAGTTCAATAATATTTTATAATGTCAGAAATATTGTAAGTGATTTAAAGCAACAATTGGACTGTGCATTTTTGGTAAGTACTTGAGCATCGAAATTTCGTTTGTTGTAGTGAAGTGTACTGAAATTTTCTTTTAGATTATATTATGTCGGATTCAGAACCCAACTGTACATCGCCCGACGTTGTTGACATTGCTAAGGCAGCTACGAATGATTTAATTCCAACTAAGTCAAGTAGAGTTTATAATCATGCTTACGAAAGATTTCTCACATGGTGCAATGATAAAAACATTTCAAACTATTCGGAAAATGTGCTACTAGCTTATTTTTTTGGAATGACAACTAAATTAAAAATGAAGAGTTCAACAATGTGGTCTCAGTATTCCATGATAAAATCATTAATGAGTATTAAACATGGATTAGATATTAGCAAATATATGAAACTACGTGCTTATCTGAAGAAGCAGAATGAAGGGTATACTCCCAAAAAGTCAAAGGTATTCACAAAAGACCAGTTTGAAGATCTTTTAAATAATGCACCTAATGAGCAATATCTAGGAATTAAGGTTAGTTATAATATTCTAACCTGCATAAATACAATCAAGTTTTTAACCTTTCAGTGGTCGCGTACTTGTCTATGAGACCGGGTTATTCGTTTTCTGGATAAATTTTAAAGAAAAAGAGGGGATGGTGATATGCCTCTCTCAGTAGCTGTAACTATCGCGGGTAGCAATGCCTAGTGCAAATTTGACTGTGGTAAAGTTTGTAGTTTTTTTTATAAATAATAAACCGGTGTCACAGACCGGCGCAACTGATTACGTTACAGTTTTTTCAGTGATGAAGTAAGTAGCGGATGTTTTCTCAAGCTTCGCCTCAAAGAAATAACAGACCAAGAAACAGCTGCTGCAGAAGTTAATGTTCCACCAGGTCGATGTGCCGAGTGTGGGTGGCGGAAAAATCGAAAAACGAGGTTTTCCTGCTATCAGTGCAATACTTATATGTGTTTGGAGCATTTAACAC
>CAJUYH010002144.1:29490-42110 GCA_910591685.1 Galerucella tenella | reverse complement strand
CAAGAATTCCAGATTGCGTCAGTTGGAGGTTACGGAAAATTCCAGAGGTCTTGTTAAATTTACTTTAACTGAATAATTACAACCCTATGTATACTACAGATAGAGGCAACATGCTATAGACCACTGTGGGAATGTCCTTCTGAACTCCGGTGACCCCTGATTCATAGATTACGTAAAGTAACGCGAATATTTTTGTGAGACGTTAAAAGATAATTCATATACCCCAGTACCATTCATATATTGCCGTTACCCATGACACTGTTCGCTGCTGTAACGCGAGAGACCCAATTTCACCCCTGATTTACAGATTCCGTAACGTAACGTAAGGACCATTTACGTTCTGCATGTATTTCCATGAAACGAGAAGAATGAAACTTGTGTTTAAAGATTTCCAAATTACAACTTGATTCTTCAGATTATTTTTCTTTTAAAATGTATGATTATGATTGTTTGAGAATTGCTGCAATTCTTTTGTGTACAGCATGAAAAAGAATTTTCAAAAACCGATGGAAACGCCGACAATTTATCAAAACTAACCTCAAAATCAACTTCCTTCTGTCATCGTACCACAACCCAACAAAATGATGAAATTGAGTTTATATCTCTCGAGTTACAGTCGCGATCAGTATCATACGTAAGGCAATCTATGAATGGAAGTGGGGTCGTTCTATGATTTCTTTCATCAACAGAAATCCTTGCGTTACGTTACGTCACGAAATCTATAAATCAGGTTGCAATCTTCCGGGTAAACGAACAAGCGTAACACATCCAAGTTCGAATATGTCTTTGGATTTAAAATGGTACTACTATTTCAACAATAAGGAAAGGGATTATTTTATGAGCTTCAAATGATCCTACTTATCGACGCAGAGTAAGAATAAAACCCGGAAATAAAATTGAAATATCATAATCCTTATTAGTATTAATTAGGTAGGTATATATAAATGTCCTGTAAAGAAAAAACATAAAATCGTAACCCCGATAGAGAACCGGCGAATAATCAATACCAATTAATTTAGCATTGTAATGAAAAACAATTTTTCTAAAACAAATAAGCCTTTATTTCATATCAGTATCATTATAAAAACTCATACAAGTTTCAACTCACGAAAGAAAGTTAAAAGAAATCAGGAAAGTTGCAAAAAAAATTTTAACTCATTTACTATTTATAATCTAAGCACTGCCAAATTTTCCAAAACAAAACGCACTAATTTTAATATTGCCGGTTATTTACAAAATAACCGAAAATAATGTTTCCAAAAAAAACCAGCCAGGAAACATTTCAATAAAACAAGCTACCTTTTTAAATTGGGCTTCGGCATCGGAGTTCACTCTTTTCACCACTTAGAAAAAAAATACTGTCTTTAATTATAATATTCCAGGAACCAGATCGAAAGAAAAATATCGACAAAATGTTGCAGAAGAGAGTCAGAAAAACAGCGTTGTAGAAAGCGAGCCCAGAAGAATCATTAGCAATAGTAAAATTTATTTGGGTACTGCATAAAAAATTGTCATATACCAGAAGTGTTTGAGATTTAAGGTCCTCTTCCACTGGGCGACTGACGTCGATATGATCTGAAGCAGTGTCGAAGTACTTCTAAAACGGCTGGGGAATCGCTCGGTGCTGGTGCTGTACTGAGGGGCCGCGTCATAAATATGTCTGGGTTGACTAGTACGGGCGGCCAGGTGGACTTGGACCGCCATCGATCGGGTTCGAGGACTTTCTGTATCACACGGGTATTCTCGGGACATCCCGGCCAGCTTGTCCACAGCGAGAGGAAAACAGAATAAACGGTCGACTGCAGCTGTCACGACCGAGGTTCCACTCCCCCAACAAGTATCCGTCAGGGTGATGAACTTCCGGGATTCCATCCTATTCCCTGGTTTGTCGGTTTCGGTTGGTTGGTGATACAACATCCCCTCATTGTCCCTATCATGGCCGGAATGATACCAGAACTCCATATCCCCCGTCTGTCGCTGACGGGGATGGTATCCGGAACATCGGGATGGTTCGAGGCTTATAATTGGATCCGCCACCCCTAGTACCTCCAACGGCGATTCGGCATTGATCTATTAAGAAACAGAAGTTAACGGTAAACGAGAATTTGGAGAAAAGAAAAAGCGTAAAGGACCCTGCACCATTTTATAGGTAATCCTGGCTCTCGTACGATTTTCGACTTTTTTTTTATATGTTGTAGTCTTAATCATAACTAAGAGATCGTGATGGGTTAAAACTGTGTGGTTTGTATTGCAAACGAAGCAATTTTTCATTTCAGGTAGCGCTCTGGTGCACACTCAGAGCCACAAATATACTTTATATCGTGAATGCGAATGTCGGGCTTGTTCCGACTGACGTCTGTCACGGGTGATGGCTCTTTTGACAAATATCTATCCCAGTATCTATCCGAACCACAGAGTACACCATCTAACAAGAGACGAAAGCTTTGTCGGTTCCTTTGAAGTTGGACTTAAACGGAAATACGTCGAGACTGACAGATATACTACTTGATACCACAGAGTACACCATCTAACTAAGGCAGTGACAACCAAACCACAGAGTACTGAGTAACTGACGGGAACGAACGAACGGAAGTGTCGACTTGACATATATACTAATTAATTCACGCATGTGCACACAAAATTGCGATCACGAAAACGGCTTTCATTCGCCTCTTGTTAGATGGTGTACTCTGTGATCCGAACTACCGGATTTTTCATGAAGTATCTACTACTAGAGATGGGTGCGTGGGATCAAGAAAATGTTAAAAAATCTTTTGGGGCCCACTCGTGAGGACTTTGGGAGTTAGATGTATCAAACTAACCTACATAACGTGATTGTTGATGATTTTGTTCTGCCGTATCAACGGCGGCGGTACGTCTCGGTCGTCCATTCTACGGATAAAAAAACAAAGAAATTTACTCATGGACGGATTAATCATGTAAACGATTACACCGTTTTCTTCATATACAAGCGGTGAAATGACACGTACGACTTCACACGGCCCGGTATATTTTGGGGCGAGTTTCGCGGCGATGTGATCAACGGTAGATGATAGCGTGTGTTTCTTTATCATAACTTTGTCTCCGATAGTGCATTTGCAGTCTCGACGGCGCAGATTTTAGTTACGACTCTGACTGGTAAATGCCCTGGACAGGTTCAGACGGACTAGATCGAAAAACACTCCTGCAATTTCCCTACTCCCTATATTTTAATATTCGAAACTTGCTTTTTTAAAAACAAATTATATTAAATATATTTATACAATGAAACTTATATACTAAGTGTAAAAAGAAAAGATATTTGTTACTACTATGATTTATGCCAGAATGAATATTAATTGTTCTCTTATCCTATTTATAAACTTTGATTATCCTCGAGACTTGCTGAATCTGCACTATCCGTGTTCTAGTTTGACCGCTGTGAATGAATAGTACCATTGTCTTATTAAAATGTAACTTGCGGCTTCGGGTCTTCTTCAGTAGGGTCTTCCAGTCCGATGTTTTCTTTCGGTTCTCTGCCAAAATTTAGAAAGGCGGGTGAGAATCCAGTCGGATCATGTATTGGAAGAACTGAGAATTGAAACAATCCACGTCTCGGTGCGGTGATAGGTTTGCTTTCGTATGTTAACGGAACTTGCCAGTACCCACTTCTTAAATCTAAACTGGAAATGTATTTGGCTTTTCGCAGTTTATCCAGTATAGCATTGATAAATGGAAGAGGGTATGCATCTTCCATGGTTGCCTCATTAACTTTACGGAAATCAATATAGAAGCGGTTCTTCCCATCCTTTTTCTTCAAAATCGCAACCAGAGAACTCCACGGATTTGTAGAGGGTTCTACCACTCCTTCTTTTAAAATTACGTCTATTTCAGTACCTATTACAAATTTCTTGAATTTCTGATTCTGAGGCTGGTATCTCTGTTTGATCGGACGGGGTTGTAGCAGACGGATTTCATGCTCAATTAGTGTCATTGGACCTCGTAAGGATTCAAATTGCAGTAACTTTCGGTTTAGAAAGGTATTCCGTTAGTCTGGATACATTTGTTTCAATAATTGGAATTATGGTTTTCATCGGACATTGTTATAATTGTTATTTCCTAAATCTTTCGAAGATAACGCAGAGTTTTCAAATTCATTCCCTTCTTTTCTCTCTCGGCGAAAAATCTACGAGCTCGGATTGCTCCTTGCCAACCATTAATAACACCGGGGAGGACGCAGAGACTTCAAATACAGATTGTTCTTCATAAATCCCTACCGGGAAAAAGTCAGAAACTTTAACAATGGATTGCTCCTTGTCAACCCCTAACACCAGGAAAGACTAAGATACACTTATACACAACACCTAGGAGACTACTGGATTTAAAATATGTTGACATCTTAAAATTAAATTCGGAAATACATTTATTAATAACCGATAGGACCCATATATTCTCTAAAAATAAAAAATATTGTTTAGATACTGCCAACCAGCAATTTTGGATGTAGCAACATTTTTCTCCGATCATCGTTATAAAACAAACGGCGATTGCTCTATCATGAATAGATGACTGCTTGTTTTGGAAGCAGCCACTAAGATCACTTTCCCTCGTGATAATACACCCAGAGGTTTCAAGTAGGTAGATGCTGCATATTTTACAGGACTAATTGTTACATTAAATTTCATATCAAATTACAAAACAAGGGAGTATCCCTCTAAACAGGTCGATTTTTGATTTCAATTCACTATTTTTTCAAGGAATTATCTATCACACATGGTTAGTAACCTTTGAGTTATGAGGCCAGCACCAGTATTTGATGGCTCTCTTCTCTTTTTGTAATAATATTGTATATAATATGCACTATTTAGGAATTTAAGAGTATAATGTAACGTCACTGCGAAAGCAGCACAATCAATGTTAGTTGAAAGGGCCCATGTTATGTTCTTTGGCCCTTTAAACTCCAAATCACAGTTATAATGAATTTCCATAGGTATGTGTTAGAGCAGTCAAGGAGACATCAAATAAGAATCACAAAAACATATACATACCAACTGGGAATTCATATGAAAACTAGTGGGATAAGTCTCATATACAAATGTATTTGAAAGAGATTAATAAGTACTTATAAATAAGGAAACAACTTTATATAAAAATTTTGTATTTTGTAAATTACATTGCGCAAAGTTTAATGTAACCCAGCAATAATATTATTATTATACTATTATTATTCTAATAATTAATAAAGTTTAACCTTTTAACTGTGACAGACACTAAACCAAACTCAAAAAAACATAGATATATGTTTAAATAATATTGAGAATAATATTCAATAATAATAATGGAAGATATAAAAAAATATTCACACAAATAGCAAAATTAAAATTACTATATAGGTTGGTTATATGTGGTCTGTGGTACCTAGTATGGAAAAACATTGTTTGTTGCAACATTACTTTAATAGTACTGAACTAATAGCTGTTACAGTGTATACTGTATACATTGTCTCCAATTAGGTATACTTAAAAATGCTGATACATGCATTTCTTATGTTATCTCCACTATCTAGAATGAATTATTTTTGTATACAGGATTTATGTTATGTAAATAATGCAATGCATATAAGTATATAGTATGTTGATAGCATGGTATGCAATATTGCCAGTAACTTTTGATTTTTTATTGGAAACTATTGAGTATTGAATAATATAATATTACATTTTAAAACTAGTATCTACTTAAGTTTCGTCAGTACCATAAAATTCTACATTATATTTCTTTCCATTTTCTCCCACAATCTAATCTATAATTAATACTTAAGTAGTTTATTTTCAGATATATTTCGATTACAACTTACACCGGCCCATGGGGGTATCCTTTGACTTTAGCGAATACTTTGTCGCCTACTTTGAAATTTTTCGTCTTCATATCTAATTAGATTTTATTGAAAAAAATATCATTTAGATTGTGATTGAGATGTGTGAAAGAACTTTCAACTATGAAATGTTATGGTTATAATAAGTTATAATTTGAAAGACTTCCAAACCACATCCAAACTGTTCCAAACACCACAAATATGTCAAATGTCAATACCAAACACTCATTTTTTTAATGGCGTTCATTGACACGTGACTAGTTATTTGAAGATCTATGATTTGAAACTTGTACTGGAACTCTGCACACTATAGAATTCTACCGATAGCTTTCTACAGTATTGTATTATTACTACTATTATTTCAGTCAACAACTGTCGAAAGTGGAAAGTCTCACTCTGTATACCATCTGTATACTGCCGAAAAGTCTTCTTTTATTTTTTACTTATTAATATTAAATATAGTGAAGTTTTTATTTAGAAATCGTCGACAAAAGACCTGTGGATAGAGGCGATTAGAGTCCACTAATGGAGTGTCTCCCATGGCCATAGACAAACCCATGGCCACCTAGATGGCCATGAGTGTCTCCATGATTCGGAAATATTGCGCATGAGTATTACTACGCATAATTTTTTCTTTGGGTGAACGCTTCTACGAAACTTTATTCACATTCTACTTTATAATTCTTATTTGCGTAAGTTATGGAACATGCTCATGATCGGTGATTATGTAAAGATTCAAAATATATTTGGTACTGCGAGATTATTGGCAAAAGAAAATGAAGAAGAAGTTCCTGACGCTTCAAATAATGTCATTTGTCACGTGTCAAAAAATAGGCGCCATTAAAAAAATGAGTGTTTGGCCGTTGTTTACGACGTTTGATTGAGAAAGTGTGTTTTATAATTCTTTCAAATTATAACATTTCATAGTTGAAAGTGCGTTCACACATATAATTGATAGGTTTTTTTAATTAAATCTATTTGGATATGAAGAAGCCCAATTTCAAAGTAGGCGACAAAGTATTCGCTAAAGTTAAAGGATACCCCCCATGGCCCGCTCGTGTAAGTTGTAATTGAAATAAATCTGAAAATAAACTACTTAAGTATTAATTCTAGATTGTGGGAGAAAATGGAAAGAAATATAATGTAGAATTTTATGGTACTGGCGAAACGTAAGTATCGGCAGATGTCAACTCATTTTTTTTTAAATAGTCCAGTATAAAATAGATGCTCAACAGTTTAAAATGCAAATTATTATAGTTTTCCATAGAATAACAAAAGCTACTGGCAATATTGCATGCCACACTATCAATGTAAATACTATACGCTTATATGTAGGTATTACATTTACATAAATCCTGTATACAAAAATAATTCATTCTAGATAGTGGAGATAGTATAAGAAATGCATGTAGGTATCAGCATTTTTAAGTATACCTAATTGGAGACAATGTATACACTATAACAGCTAATAGTTCAGTACTATTAAAGTAATGTTGCAACAAACATAATGTTTTTCCTAACTAGCTACTTAGATACCTGAAGCCAAATTATTATTCTGTTATCAAGAAATTTAAATTTTGAATAGTTATACATTTGATCAATAGACCTGTAGCCCATCGCAGATGTATGCTACAGTATTTCAGATAGATGCCATTTTCACCATCTAGTTTTTTTGTGAAAAACAAGCAAGGCTCTTCCTCAAGGCACAAGCTTGATAATTGATGCAGTTTGGAAAATTGAAAATCTTGCCATTATCATGAAACTAGAACAGAAAAATTATGGATGCCATGTACTAGGATATATTTCTTGGCTATCCTTCACTTTAAGGAAATGGAAGAAGTATGTCATATGAGGTGTCCATTGATCACATTCGACGAGCTGAGTTCGAAAATACCATTTTTATCTGCTGGAGACATACCATAGGGGTAGAGGGTGGGGGTGAGTTTGTGAAATATTAGGATTGGGGTGATTTTGATTGTGTCATAAAATTCTCCACCCTTTTTCAAGTATGTATACCAGGTTTAATATTTTTTTCTTAATTATTTCCAAATATATTCATTAAAAGGTGCTTTGAATTTGTGGACTTTGTAATTTTCTTAAAAAAAGTTAAAACCTCTCGATATCAGATTATGGGTTTGAACCATTTAGAGTCATTTCTCTTATTGTTTTTTAAGTTTGATTTCGAACAAGAAATCGCACTGCTTTAGTAATAAATGCATTGTAATGCACACTAGGTTATTCAAGAAGGGGAAGGGAATATTATCATTGGATTAGCCGTTCCCCTCTTGAATCACTTGATATGTGTGTTACAAGGTATTGGATATTTTTCAAAAATGAGAAGAGGGGATGCATTCAATACTTTGTAACGCGCATATCAAGTTAATCAAGAAGGGGAAGGGTAAATCTAATGATTATATTCCCTTCCCCTTCTTGAAAAACCTAGTGTCCATTACCATGTATTTCACCACTTGACCACTCTCCTCTGGCAGTACTTGTTTATGTTTTTCCTTGCTTTTAAAGCAATTTTTGTCGTATTTTAAAGTGGCGTAACTTTTTACCTGGTGACCTCCGGCAAAAAAATTTTGTACCATTGTACTCTACTCGTGAAATGTGATGGATTGATACCCTAATTGTCCACTTAGGGGCGTTTCCTTAAAGTGAAGGGCCGCCTATTTCTTGGGTACTTTACCACCTGAAAACAACATGGCACACGAATCCAAGGGATAGTAAGATAGAGGAATGGTTGGATGCATGGAATAAATGTGGGAGTAGAGTATGATACGCCAATAAGCTGCAGTGCACCCAAAGAACAGCTCTCAAAAAGAGGAAAAATTAGGGTTGATAAGTGAGGGTTAAAATGTATAAAAAGGTGAAAAAAACCAATTTAGTCATGTATGCCAAAGAGAGTTTAACTTTGCTAACTTGCTAGAAGTTGAAGAAATTAGTAGCATACATGTGCTAATAATTTTTTAAGTATGATATATATTATTAAATATTTATATTAATATATTAAAAGGTCACTGGAAAACCCTATTGCATGTATATAGATATGTATCTTAACTTTTTCATTGACAAACAAAAATATCTTCAATCATAATTAGTTCTATGTCATAATTTTTTCTAATTATGTTTATTCATCTGTTGAAATATACCGAACCCTTGTGAGAAGATCTATCTTTATGCACAATAATCTCTCTATATTTCCATGACAATCTGGTGAGTAGTCATGTCTTATAGGGTATACTGAAATTAAGGTTGTAGTGCCAGATTAACAAAAATCAGAATTACTCTGGGTCATTCGCAAATTGTTTGAAAGTGATTATGAACACTTATTTTGTTTTCAGTGTTTGAGTAGACATTCAGGTTTTTTGTATTTGTGGTTAAACAAATGTAAACAAAGCATTCTATGCTCCATACAAATAGTACAGAACATAGTGGCTGTTACATCACGCGGCTATTTCAACGCTCACGCTTGTATATTTCTTGTAAATGGATTTTATTTATCACTAGCACATTAAATTACGACAAAAAATTCATGGAAACAATTAGTTGATTATCAAAACTTGATGGCATACATAAGTTAATTGTTTGAAAATATTAAATATTTATTAAAAGTAGTTTATAACAATTGGTAACATTAAGAATTGGAAGCCAATCTTGCAGTTAGCATTACAATAGAAATATTTCAAGCATAAGTTGATTGTTCTTAATTATAAACTCTACATCATACTTGGAAAATTATTAATAAATTGAAGTATCGCCGAAAACAATGTATGCCGCTAATTTTTGTAACATCTTCTAAGATAAATCTCTTCAACATACATAGTTAATTGTTTTTTTTTACCTTTTAATCAATTTTTAACCCTTAACATCACTTTGATTTGTATGCCATTTATTATTTTCGGAATAATGATAGATACCTACATCTGTCATGGGTTACCAGTCTATAAGGTGATTAATGTGATCTTTCTTACAAATACTTCAAAACTAAATTGTAGTTATGTGGGTTCAGACTTTATTGTAAGTGTAAAGCATAACTTTCAATAAATATGAGGACCCTATATAGTTAGAAATTTGCCGACAAATTTTTCTTGAGCCTGAAAAAATTGTGCGATAATTGTCTTACATTTTTATTAAGTGAAAAATACAAAGTGGATTCAATTTTATTTATACTTTTATGAAGTTGATAAAATTATTATTTTCTACTAACGTGCGGAAAGTGAATCTTTTCCGCACTAAAAAGCGTGCGGAAAGAGTCACTTTTCCGCACTAGTGCGGAAAGTAAATTTATTGACATTTGAGGAATATACTGACATTTGAATATTCAAATTATGTATTTTGTATATCCAAGTTTACCAAATGACTGAAAAATTAATAAATTTATTATAATGCTGCTATAATTTTTAATAAAAAAAAAACTTATTTTTCAATAATTTTTTGATGGCCCTGGTATAAGCCTCATCAAATGAATGTCAAATAATAATAATTAATTTGTTGATATGTATATAATGAGAAATGTTGATTTATGATTACTTTTGGGTTCTTTCCGCATGCTAGTAGAAAAAATAGTGTACCTAACACGTGCGTAAAGTGACTTTTCCGCACGCGATTGCTGGCCGAACTCCGCTAAAGCGTCGTTCGGCCATCTGCAATAGCGTGCGGAAAAGTATCACTTTCAGCACTAGTTAGGTAAACTACTATTTTATGTTGGATCAATTTATAAAAAATATAGGTATATTATACCTTCATATGTTTGAAAAAGTTACTGTGTTGGCGAAACGCGTCACAATATCAAGTTGAACATCGGTTCAAATATAGTGAAGATAAAACAAATAAAATTTTTCAATTTTATCGAGCTGTAAGAGCTTTCACAATATTGAAGCGCACTTCTGGTGTAGTTATATTTCATTTTGTAAGGATCTACTTCAGCTAGTTGAAGATTAAATTCGAACCGAAAATGCGAAGTTAAAATATATTGTTTGGAAAAGTAGATATACCTGTGTTGGCTTGACCCACCTTGGGACACCAGGTAGTGCGCATCCCAAAAAGGTGTAAAAAAATATGACCCAAAAAAGTGCTTGATTCAGCAGCCAACAACGGTAATTGAAAGTTTAGGTAATTTTAAAAATAAAACCATTTGGGCAGACAGTTTTGAAGGGTTTTATATTTAATAAATCCACCCCAAAGTTGATTTTTTTAATACAATTTGAAGTTTTTGATTCACGCTGAAATTTTAACAGCGTCTTGATTAATTACAAAAAGCCAGACACCTTTTCCAGGGTTTAATTGCCGGCAAACATGAAAATAAATATTATTTATAATAGAAAGAGAAAGGATGTGCAATAATGTGCATGGCTGTAGATGGAGTGATAGCGCCGATAACCACCGTTGCTGCGGTCTTTTTCTATGCTCCCATTGGCTGTTGGTCGCGTGTCTTGTACAGCTGTACATTTAAAATTTATATTTTGGAGTAGTATTAAAAAAATTCGTATTTATATAACTTATGTTCAAGCTTCTTATTTCTCGAGATTAAGTAGTACAATGAAGTAATAATGATGAAAAATTGAAATTGAAAACTTTTCGTATTAAGAAAAGGAGACTGAGGTTATAATTTAAAATTCCACTATAAGTATTTATTTATTCATTTATTTATCAAAATTTATAGACCCGAAGCCTTAGCTACCGTATAAAATGAATACATAGTAATAATAATAGTATGGTAAATATTACTGCAGTGCGATCACGAAAACTCGATGCGAACAGTCCACTCGATACGTGTAATAGTATCGTAAATGCAATTTTCGTTTTAAAATGGCGTACTCGATTCGAGTTGATCATTCGTAATCCCACTTCTGGTTTATTTTTTAGGAGCATAGAGAAAGACCGCAGCAACGGTGGTGATGGGGGGCGCTCTCACTCCATCTACCGCCATGTACAGTCTATCTCTTTCTATTATAAATAATATTTTTTCGTCGACCTATAAGAAAAATGACATTTCAAATACTTATTCCAGGATGCAAAATGGTCTTTTTTTGACGTCATTTACTTATCGTCCGCCAACACTTTACTTTTCGTCCGCTGGGGCGAGTTCGAGAACGTCACACTGGTTGAAATTTTGCACTTGATTGGTGGGGGTAAAGTGCGACGCTTCATCGAATGAGTTCTCGAACGGATTTACCTTCTTGTGGTTGTTAATTATAACCATACTTTTTTAAATATTATTGTTCAACTTTTAAGTTTTTCGATTTTAAATGAAGAGTAGATAATATGGATAAAAAACGTGTCGCATTGAATGCGCTTACATTGGGAAAAAAGTTGCATGAAGGGATAGGTACATTCCGACTCAGTAAGCGAGTCGGAAAATGAAATAGAAATCTCTTCAATATCCCACATAGAGTCAGAGTTGCAACCGCGGAAAAGAACACATCCAATGTGTAAAGATTACTTTGAAGGAGTTATTCTCAGTACTTTTAAGGAGTTTCAGATGAATTTTAAAATATTTATAAATAGCCTAGGTCTAACATTAGGAGTATCCACAATAAGCCCAGGAGGCTGAGGTGGTACCGGCGAAAGGACGGCTCCGAAGGGAAGAAAAAAAAAACATTAATGAATCTGGTGCCAAGAATTTTAAACAGAAAAATTTTTAAAACCCTTTAGGCACGCCAATCTACCACAAATAAGCTTAATTATTTTAAATTTGAATAGAAGAAGGAAATTAATTTATTAAAAATTTAATAAACATTCATAGTCATACATACCAATCTAAATT
>CAJUYH010002144.1:0-24490 GCA_910591685.1 Galerucella tenella | reverse complement strand
TAGGAGGCAAAATGTTATGCTCAGGACGCAACTTCAAGACGCCACCATCGCCAAACCGGAGGGCCTGCACAGTTTTAACCCATCACGATCTCTTAGTTATCATTAAGACTACAACATATAAAAAAAAATCGAAAATCGTACGAGAACCAGGATTACCTATAAAATGGAGCAGGGTCCATTGCACCCTCAATTTGTTCAAGTGTAAAGCTCAGTTTTTAAATATTTTATTTGAAATAATATAAGAAATCACGTTATCCATTGTCAGACATCTATGCCTGATTTCACCAACCATTTCCTAAAGTTAGGTAGTACCTAAATGAGATTTAGGATTTGCTAAATGCAATTTACCTGTCATCAAAGGCTAAATAATACCTAAGAGTTGAAAGAAATACCTAATATTATCACTATACTTATGCTATAATATAAAAGCTGGATATCATATATTAGTTTTTGTGAATTGTCAAAAGATGTTTCTTAATTAGTCACAAATTGCATGCATCTGACTGACTGAACAAAGCTTATACAGAATTATTTATGACTGAAAAATAAAAACTGAGCTTTACATTTTAACAAATTTGAGTTGAAATGTAATACACTTTTGTTACCTATTACCTGCCAAAGCCACCTTGATTCAAGTTTGTCACAGGTAGGTACATGCTACCTATCTTGACCTCATGCTCGACTTTCTCTTGCCAATCAGATGACACTTGGCACCACAATCAGTTAGGCTAGTTTTGGTGACTACCAATTAATTTTTTACCGATATATCAACAATAATAAGGACAATTTTTGATTGTATTAAACATATGCACAGAAACTCTACTTTTATCAAATAACGAATATTTGATCGTAGCGGGCTCTTGGGCTATGAGGATATTGATTTATACTATTTTTACTATATATTATTAGAAACTAAAAAAATAGAAAATCCTGAGGAAGTGGAAGAGGTGGAGAAACCAGTGCCTAAAAAGTCTCCTAAAGCTAAATCAATAGAAGTTAAAAAGGAGAAAAAAACCAATTTAAAGATGGACGCTTCAGATGCTGAAGATGAAAAAGTTAACCCACCTAACCAGTAAGTTTTAAGCTCACTTAATATCATGCATGTACAGGGTTATTCATTATAATAAATTACCCACCCCTATCATCGTTATTATTAATTTTAGAAAAAAAGTCCTACATAGGTGTTTGGTTAGAGCTTAATTTTCTTAATATTCTATCAAAAGTTCAGTAGCGTGCGTATTTAAGGGGATACAAAAAGTAATAGTTCTTTTTTTAAATGGGACACCCTGTATATTTTCACATTTTTGGAATGGACTTTTTTTCTGATTTCAAAAATAGATAATATGTTTCCCCTACCTTGTACCGTTTTTGAGTTATGAAATGTTGAAAATCTGATTACTGTAAATTAGGTACTGTAAATTTATTAAAGTAAGCTATGAAAATGACAACTAATATGTTTGATAATTGACATTTTTCATATAAAGTAATTATAGTTTCATAGCTTACTTTGATAAATTATCTTTTTCATATTTACAGTAATTACTAAAACTCAGATTTTCAACATTTCATAACTCAAAAACGGTACAAGGTAGGGGTAACATATTATATATTTTTTAAATCAGAAAAAAAAAGTCCATTCCAAAAATGTGAAAATATACAGGGTGTCCCATTTAAAAAAGAACTATTACTTTTTGTATCCCCTTAAATACGCACGCTACTGACCTTTTGATATATTATATAAATATTAAGAAAACTGAGCTCTAACCAAACACTCCTATGTAAGACTTTCTTTTCTAAAAGTAATAATAACGATGATAGGGGGTGGGTATCTGTATCTGTAGAGTGGGGAGGGTGAGTGTGTAGGCTCACAGCACTTAGGCCACATGTGACCCATTGTACATCCTCCCGAGGAGTTGTCCTCCTAGGTCATTGTCCATCCTGTCCTTCTCAGGAAGGTGGTCAGGTCACTAGGAGACATCTCCTTTATATCGGCAGGTGTAGGCCAAGACTCACCGAACACACACTCTCTTATTGACGATAACTCCGGACACTCGCATAAGACATGCCTGACAGTTTCATCTTCCTGTTCACACATCCTGCATAGAGGTGTGTCCACTAACCCCATAGTATGGAGGTGTTTCCTTAGTTGACAGTGACCAGTCAGAAATCCTACTGTTAAACGTAGGTTTTTCCTGGTCATCGCCAAATATTTCTTCGGCGCCAGCTTTCCAGGGTCGCCCAGGGTGATCCTGGCAAGACTGCATCCTTTGATTCCATCCCATCTCTTAAGGGATTGAGCATGGGTGTAACGTTTGGCTAGTTCCGCAATTGTCGAAGTCGTTAAGCCGTAGGTGTCACTGGGTCCTAGAATTTTCAGTCCAGCGGCTTCCCTGGCTAAAGAATCAGCAATGCGATTTCCTTTACTCCTGTCGTGCCCTTTAACCCACCTCAGGATAATATTGTTATCTGCCGAGGCGTCAGCTAAATCTTGGTGGCACTCTAGTACTAGCCTCGATATAACACGTTGTCTGTTCAAGGCTAATAGGGCTTGTCTACTATCAGTGCAGATTATCATGGTTTTGCCAGAAATTCCTCGTCTGGTTAGTTCTTTTGTGGCAATTGAGATACCAGCCAGTTCTGTTTGAACCACGCTGGTATTGTTTCCCATTCCCCACTTAATCTTGAGGCTCAGTGCTCTCGAGTAAACTCCACATCCTGAGCCTTCTTTCATTTTTGAACCATCTGTATAAATGCGTATTGCATTTGCAGCGTCTGGTTCTGTGCTCTGTTTTATTTGAATTTTGTAGGGTTTGTTAAACAGAAACCTGGGTTCAATTGCATCGTTGGCTGCCTGCAGCAGAGGTAGCGCAGTGAGCGCTTCCTGCCATAGGCTCAACCTCAATTGGCCCACTCCTACTTCGGGGTTTACACCAGCCGTGCGCAATCGTACCATGGCCATTAACGCAACCTCCTTGACGTGCAAGTCCAGAGGGGTCAGACCAGTAATTAGTTCCATTGCTGCGGTTGGTGTTGTTCTCATGGCTCCTGTGATGTTCAGACAAGCCATTCGCTGTATTTGATATAATTTTTGGATGGCCGTTGCTTGTAGAACTTTCGGTCCCCATGCAATTGCTCCATACGTTAACATGGGTCTTATTATTGCAGTGTAGATCCAGGTGACCACACGGGGTGACAGACCCCATGTGCGTCCCACTGTCCTCCGACACTGTTCATAAGCCACATATGCTCTTTTTGCTCTGTTGTGTAGATGAGAGTTCCATGTTAGTTTCCTGTCGAGGGTAATACCAAGGTATTTCACCTCTTCCGAAAAGTTTAGTTTGCTTTTGAAGATTTCGGGAGGTTTCAAACCCGATAAACTTCTTTTCCTGGTGAAAAGGACCATCTCAGTCTTTCTGGGATTGATCGAAAGTGAGTGTTCCTTACACCATTTTTCAATTAATTTAAGCCCATCCTGCGCTCTGTCGCACAGTGTGTTCACAAATTTGCCAGTCTGCAAGATAACTATGTCATCTGCGTATGCAATTGTGTAGAATCCATTGTTGTTGAGGTGATTAATCAGGGTGTCTAGGACTATGTTCCACAGAAGGGGTGATAAGACTCCTCCTTGTGGACATCCCCTCATGACCAGTCCTCTTACTGTGATGTCTTCTACATTGATACTTATTGCTCTACTAGAGAGCATCTTGAGTATCCATTCTCCTACTACCAGAGGTACATTCCTGGAGTTGAGTTGTTGGGTAATTGTTGGAAAGGTTGTTTTATCAAACGCTCCCTCAATATCTATGAATATACCCAGGGTGGATTCTTTGTTGTCCAATGATCTTTCGATTCTGCCGACCACTTGGTGAAGGGCCGAATCAGTGGACCTTCCCGGAGTATATGCATGCTGATTTGGATGAAGTGGGTTGTGAACTAGCACTTCATCTCTTATATACCGCTCGCATAACCTCTCCATCGTTTTTAAAAAGAACGATGTGAGACTAATTGGTCGGAATGCTTTTGGTAAGGTGTAGTCCATCCTACCTGGTTTGGGTATAAATACCACTCGTACTTCTCTCCACTTACTGGGAATATACCTCAGAGCTAAAGAGGCTCTGAAAATTCCAACCAGGTGCGGCATAAGAATATCCATTCCCCATTGAAGTAGGGCTGGTCTTATTCCGTCAGGTCCTGGTGACTTGAAGGGGGAGAAGCCCGATATGGCCCACCTTATCTTGTCCTCATCAATTACTGCACTAGCAGATTGCCAGTCGTATTGTGAGGGTGTTGTTGGTACTTCCGTCCAGTTTGACGTTCCAGGAAAGACAGAACCTGGGAAGTGAGTTTCCATAAGAATCTCAGCGCTCTCTTGAAGGTTGGCGGCCTTGTCGCCATTTTCCCTTGTCAGGATGCCGATACTCTTATGGTGGTCGTTTGAGAGTGCCTTCTGTAGCCTAGAAATTTGTGGGAAGTCTTCGACTGCCTCACAATAGGCTCTCCAGGCTTCTCTTTGCTTTTGTCTGCAGACTTTCTTGAACTCTTTGAGGTTGGCTTTATACATTCCCCAGTCCTCTTCGAGTTTTGTTCGTTTTGCCTTGTTAAAGGTCGTTCTCGCTGTCTTTCTGAGGTGTTCCAGTTCAGGGCACCACCAGGTATTGGTCGTGCCACCTGTCTGAACCATCCTCATAGGACAGGATTCCTTATAGGCAATGTCTATTTTGTTTTGGATAGATACTGTGTACCTTTCCAGTTCCTCATTATTGCTGGGAGTCAGGACCTCTGTTTCCCGCAGAGCACCTTCTAAGAGTCGATTGTAGAGAGCTACATCCGTCCTCTTCGGGTCACGGGATTTTACAGTGGTCCTGAGATCCTGGCTTACCGTATAGGTCAGCCAGCGGTGGTCTGACATAGAAATATGATCCGACACTTGCCAGTCCTGAATTTTGTTTGATATTTTGGCTGTCGCCAGCGTAATATCTATTAATGTTTGGCTACGGGCGTTAATAAATGTCGGCTCCGTGCCTCTGTTTAAGATTGTTAGATCTTTCCTAATTATATATTCATAAAGAGACTTACCTCGGGCGTTGATATCCTTGCTGCCCCAGCTCAAGTGGTGTGAGTTTGAGTCGCAACCCAATATCAGCTCCACTCTGTGGTTGAGGCAGTGATCCACTAGTACCTCCATCTCTTTAGTCGGTGGTAGGGTGGTTGCATCTGAAGGTAAGTACACCGATGCGAGTACCAACGCCGTATATTTGCCTCTTCCATCTGGACATTCCACTTTAACCGCAGTAAGGTCTGAGGTGCAGAATTGTGCCATCGGAGAGACTCTGTATTTCCTTGGGACGTAAATAGCTGTCCTAGGTTGCTGATTGCTTGGTAGGCTGAAAATTTGACCCGTTAGGCTACTGAAACCAGTAATTTTGGTCTTTATTATCCAGGGCTCCTGGATCAAAGCTATTGCATCCTCCAATACATCAAGGCGGCGACATAGTGTTGCCGTTGCCGCCTTTTTGTGTTGGAGGTTGCATTGTATAATATTCACCTTTTTTCCAACGTCCTTGCCCATGAGTAGGTTGCATGGAGTTGGATTCTCTTTAGAGGTCCATCTGCTCCTCCGCTAGGGGAGAGACGACCTCGTTGTCTTCGGGTGCCTCCTCCGTCAGGTCATCGACTGTTTCGACGTCCTTTTCGGGACCCATGGTGGCCTTGGGGTCAATGTCCACTTTATGTGGCTCGACTACCAAGGACCTCGGGTCTTCAGAGGTGCCCCCTGCTTCCTTCCTTGTTACCCTAATAGTCAATGAGGTGAACGCATAGCTCATCCTCATCGACTTCTTCTTGAGGACAGCCATATCCTCGTCTCCAATTCCGAAGACGAAGAGGTGTCCTTCTGGGTTCACCTTTACCTCATGGTGGAAAGTGCACCACCTTGCCACCGTCAGATCAGGGTTCTGCGCCCTAAGCCGACCAAGAACCCTCTCTTTTTCACCGGATGTCGTCTTATGGACGTCCTCCGGGATCCAGAGCGAGGCCTTGGTCAGCTTAGGGAGCCTGTCCACACTAACGATCGCCAGCGATGCCTCCTCCCACGGCTTGAGGTTTTTTGTGGCTTTTTTCAGCCACTCTAGCGTCCCGTCGTCATCGCAGACCACTCTGATGATTTCACCGGAGTATGTCCACGACTTAAACGTGGGCGCTTTGCTGTTGCTGCTGGAGGCGGAGAAGATAATCTTGTCCAGTTCCTCTAGCAGTTGATTTTTAATGATTCTTTCCCGTTCTGCGGTAACCTTACCGTACGGGTTAGTCTCATCTATAATAGCAACCTTGAGGTGTCTCAAGGCGGCATCCGAAAAGGTTTTGGAAGGCGCGGCTACATTTCTGTCGCTGCGCGGCTTCTTCAGCCTTCTTGGAGTCCCCTCCGTGGAGGTGCTCAAGTGAGGGCGCTTACCTGCAGGGGCAGCCGGTTCCTTGCCTTTATTCAAAGCGGAGCTCTTGGCGCCGGCCGCAGGAAGTGCCTTTGTTGTTGGAGGTGGAGTGGGGGAAGAGGGGGGTGCACTTGTAGCTGCTGCCACCCCTGATTCCTTCGCTCTCTTCCTCCTCTTGGCTTCGGCGCCGCAAATGCGCTTTCGCCTAGGCCTTTGTGTTGTATCACGAGGTGATCTTCCATGTCCAGCCTCATTCTGTGCAGTATTTTGGGGTGGACATTTCTGTTCATCCCCAGCTACTGCTTTTGATTGAGGTGAGCACTTCTGTCCAGCCTCGGGATTTGTTTTTAATTTGTGTTCGTACATGTGTGTTCCCACGAGTAGCAAGGGAAGGGTTGGTCACCTCTGGCAGAGCCCCGCATTACCAGAGGAAGGCTAATTACAATGGGGTTCCGCCCGGTTCCCCAAGGGGATCGTTAGTGACCGCATATCACCCTGCGGCCATTCAGCTGTCAGCACGATTCCTTACACCTTAGCTTGGGTAGGCTGGTCCGCGGTGGCATGTTTCGCAAAGGCTTTTGGGGAGGTTTAGCTCCCCTCACCCTACTTATTTCTGCCACTGACCAAGGGACCGGCGACGCAGTCCCTTGGCCGTTCCCCTATCCGCCACCTGGGGACGCGCCCGATAGATAGCCCAACCCACGGGATAGGGGGTGGGTAATTTATAATGAATAACCCTGTACAGCATTTCAGTAGTTGTAAGACGATTGATAAAAATCTTATTAATATTTTAGAGTTGAAAAAGAAACTATAAAAGAAGAAGTTAAAGAAGAACCTGAAAGTGTCGATAAAAGTGATGAGACTGAAGATGTGAAGGAACAAAAGCCTGAAGTGAAAGATTCAAAATTAGAAATAGTTGCTGAAAAAGTACTTCGATATAATTTAGCATATGTAAGTGCATACTTTATGAATTAATCACATTCTCATATGAATAGTGTGTCTTATCTCGACATTTTGAATTTAAATTTCTCATAACATGTTATATAGAGACATTAAATAATAACTGTGTCAATAAGGTATTAAAAGGCATACTTTCTTTTTATTAACTATCTCTGTATATCACATTTTTAGTAGTTGTTGGCATTTCATTGACCATCATACTATGATAACTTGTATTATATAACTACCGTGGCAAGTTTTTCCTGGTTCATTAAAAATCCACAATACACGTTTGTCCATACTTTGGAACACGGAAATTTACTTATTCGACCCCGTAGCATAAAAAGTCGATCAAACCTGTATATTGGAATACGACTTTTTTCGTTAAAAAAGTTTTCCACTTTCGGATCACCGTATCCACATTTAGCGAAATACGAGTTTCCTGAATTTTTTCCTTTGAGAGGAACGTTTAAATAGGGGTAAATTAGATTAGATGGACATAAAGTCACATATTTATAGTATTCGTAGTTTGAGTTTGACAAGGTTTTTGGACACCGTGTATATGTAATGTTTGGAGAGTGGATCGATACCCAGAGCACATACCATTATGTAATTTTATTGGGCACATTCCAAGGAATAAATATACAGAATTATATCATATAGAGGGTACCTATCATTTTTGAAATTCTTTGAAGAGCTCCAACTCCCTTAGAAACCATTTTTTTATAAGGTAATGAAAATCGACAAAACAAAATCTGGCTTTCGGGGTTTTTTTCTTTGTCGGGTATTTTTGGACGCCTTGTATACATAAAGCTGATATGAAAATATATAGGAAAACTTATGTTTATTATATTTGTTTCAGGCAAGTCACGTGAAGAATTCTGCATCTTATTACAAAGGTAATATATTTTTCTATAATATAATTTAATATCCATAAAATCGATCAATGATATGCAATTTAGAATAAAAGCAAATGATTGTGGGTATAACGGTACATACATATTTTCGATCATGGAAACCAATATAATTTGAGTCTATTATCACGCTATGCTTCTATATGGCAAATGATAGAACAATGCGCATTTTCCATAGTTTCATTTTTTTGATATATTTTAACAGTGAATTATAATAATTAAGGGGTCAACATTTTGGCAACATATATGAGTTACAAACTTGATAATGTGTCGTGAACGAAACCTCTTCTACAAACGGAATAAAAACGGGAGCCTTAAATGAAGGTTAGTTAGGTATTTTTATCCTTTACAACCTACTGTTCCAAATATAAATATTTTCAAGCAACATCTGTTATAAATGTAGTAATAGTGAATGTTGCAAGAAAGAGAAAAGCGATAAACAAGACAGTAATACGGAAACCATGGTTAAAAAGAAGCAGCGAAAAAGGCACTTAAATTGATGAATGTAGAACTTCTTTCAATTAATTGATAGAAAATAGAACCGGTTCTATAAATATGTCATGTCAATTAAAATTGAAGGGCAATAGTTTTGATGATTTGAAAATTGACAAACAAAACGCCATTGATGTGTGGAGAGATTGGAGAAAACCAATCTCACTCATAAAACAATAAAAATGTTCTTGGGCAGCCATGTGACTTTAAAAGCACTTAGACATTAACGTGTAATGTTGGTATTGAACTGCGGTGTCTTCACCGGCTCTCTATTGTAGTATTACTGTTTATTTTAGTGTACATCATTTTTGACATCAAAATGAATTCTTAATGTCATGTGAAAACGAATCTAGACGGTAAGGTTTGTGACGTCGCTGAAATATCTCAAATGACGGATTCCAATATGTGATCATGGGTCTTATATGTTTGTATTTATATTGGGTGACATTCACTAAGATCTATTGTGCCCCCTTACGTTCCAGGATACTAGTAGCTCCTTTGGACCTATTTCCTGGAGGATTTTTAGGATGTCTACAGGCTTTAGTTTAGTGTCCCATCTTTATTCAGTGTCCTAGGATTCTGAATGGCTATGCATTTGGCTAGTATGCCACAGAATCTACATACTTCTTATCAATATTACATTGGGGCTGATACCGCAAAACGGCCGCGATCGTCAAAAGACCATTTCATTCTCTTTTCTTTTGTCTCCCTCCTCTGCTTGTTCACCTACTCTTTCATTTCCTTCTATTCCAGTGTTTGCTGGAATCCACAATCCACAGTAAGGTGTTTTCGCCTAGTTCATTGAGATTGCCTAGGCATTCCTATATCATTTTGGAACTGATTACACTCAGTGCTCTCATCATCGATCTTACAATGAACATGTATTTGTTTGGGTTCTAAGCCACAAGATTTTCCACAAATCCTACGACATATCCACCACAAGAATAGTCTAGAACTTTTTGGAAGTAGTGTTCCATGTAAGTTTTTTATCTAAGACAATATTTTGGAATAACCTCATCATCCTAGGAAAGTGGAGGAAGACATCTGTTTCCTTTGGCGCCAAAATCGTCCATCTTTTCTGGAGAATATTATAGGCTTCCCTTCTTGACGCGGTCCTTGATATCCATGATGTCAAGGTCATGTTCATACGCTTGCAGTTCTACTCCTTTTCTATAGAGGGACTAATATTGAATAAACCGTTTGGCATGTTATGCTTGTCAATTTTCTTACAATTACTTGTCAGTTTGTAGTTAAACGCACATTGTTTACAGTTAACAAAAATACAAAAATAGCTTTTCTAAATTTATAACATTTGAATGTAATCAACTATTTTTTCAGGAATACCGATGGAAACAAGGGATAACCACCCAAATCAAGTATTAACTGTGAAATTGCCATCTGGTACAATGGGCGCAATAAAACTTCACTTAAAATGGCCGTTATCCTTTGAAAATGAATACGAATGTGCTATTTATGATGAAATGGTGGCTAATAGAGTTTTAGAAACAAAGCAGAAGATTGAGTCAGGAGATAGTACTATCATTGATAATACTGAAATAGTTATTCCAAATGTAGAAAGAACGGAAGATGAAATTAAACAATTCCTTTATGCAAAAGACATCGAAGCTAAAAAGACTAGAATAGCGCGGCTTAATTTGGAAGCTGATTTACTTAGTCTTGATGTTAAAATTAAAAATTGTTTGGGCTTGGATAAGGTATGTTGATCTTATTAAATAACAGTGGCTATAGTGCGTCCATAAAATAATTAATAATTACTTCTCTGATAAAAAATAATATGAGTTTAAATAACAGAGGGAGGAAAAAATTCAAATTAACAGGATTAAAACTCATTATTTTCATTTCAAATTTGTACGGTCTTCACAGATGCCTCCAAAACAAAACTGGCATGAGATGCGCAGTTGTTGCACCAGTTGTACCAAGCTTCAAGTTAATTAAAAATCAAATGCACCAATTAATCGGGCAAAAATATCTCGTTCGTACGGGTTCCGTAACATATAAGCTCCGTCATATATAGGCATAACAGGAAATGAAACAGATGATGAACATGCCAAGAAAGTAGCAACTGATTCAAACATTGAATCAATCTTAAAACCATTTTTGAGTGATTTAAAAATTCATTTTAAGCAAGAGTTATACAGCTGTATCCAAACGACAGATGTACATTATTCACTTCAAATTATAGAGTGTAAGGGAGCCCGACAAATTGTAGAATGTCAGCGAACAAGATTATCCCCAACGTGGGAAGGGATCCAATCACTTTTTTTTTTCAATTTGTCAAATATTTTTCAAGAAACCAGGAAAAAAATCCAAATTATCGAGAGTCACTGTATTTAATATATAATAATAATGGTGATAGATTGTGTTTGTACTTTTCATATTCTTCAGTGTCTCTGTTCTCTGAGGATTGCTTAGCATTCTGATCTTCTTAAGATCTTCACATTTCCCAAAGAACAAGAAAAGTACGAATAAAATCTCAACAGCTATTCATCGATCTTAGAATCCGTCATTTGTGACATTCCAGCGACTACATGCGATATCACAGTGTCACTGCCGCAGCCGAATATACAAAGGCATAACCCGCTAAGCTTGTTAGTCGGAGCCGGAATCTAGTGATTTTCCAACTCTAATATTTTGATGACTTCTCATCCGATTGAGCTAATTTTTTGCTCTTAAATTGACTAGGTCTATACAGAAATTAGGTACATGAAAATAGTTTAGAGCAAATCGGAAAATTTTATACTGTAGAAAAAATTGACCTTTACCCTGACGTCATACCTACTAACCTCGCGAAATCAATCAATGAGTCAAAAATGGCTACAATTACTTTGTCGTGTGCGTAAATACGTTAAATGCTTGTTTATCTTGTTCAGCCACCGTCTAAGAAGTGAGGTTAAGTTGGAAATATTCATTAAATCCGAAACAGAAAATTCTGTACTTATCGTGGAATAAAAATAATAAATTAGAGGTCTTGAAAAAAACCGATTTTATAGAATTTATCTGAATGCCAATTATGGAACGATTTGAACAAAACTCGATGTATCAAAATAATGACAGTTGTCATAAGAGGTCAAAATAAATTCTTATGAATACAACCGATTAATCGTTTTTGGTGCTATCTCTTTCCAACATTTGGAAGTAATAATGTGAGTTACATAAGAACGTATGTCATTGCTTGAAAGACAAGTGTACGTATATTGTATGATGTGTTTTTACTGTCAGTAGAAAAGGATGAGGTATATAAAGTTTGTGTTTACTACTGTTCATTGTTAGTGACGTCAGGGTAAAGGTCAATTTTTTCTACTGTAGGCTTGATCCATTTCTAATCTGGAAGAAATAAGTAAAGTTTTTAGAAACATAATTAAATCGTCTAGCGGCTTGCTAAGGGAGAAGTGACTTGATTATTCTGTATGTTCCTTGAGGTGTGTTTATTATTCCTTCCTCCACGGACATAAACCATATTTTATACGGGGTTGGGATAAAGTATGGAACCAAGTGAATATCTTTTAAACGAAAAGAACGATATTTATGAAAATTTGCAGGTAATTGCAATGGGACAAAATGCATCTGATTAGCTGCAAATTTTCATAAATATCGTTCTTTTCGTTAAAAAGATATTCACTTGATTCCATATTTATCCCAATCATGTATGCTTGTTAAGAAAGTAATATTTAAAAAATAAAAAATTGGACTTGATCCACTTCTGAACTCCTCACATATAAAACAATGAATCGTAGAAATCATCACTCATGATAATCGGTCCTCTCTGAAACGGTCTATAACTCTAATCATTTTTAAGTTCACTCAATTCAGTAGTGCACTGTTTTTTCTGCTAGATGTAAGAATTTCCGTAAAAGTAATTCAACTTTTCATTTTAGGCTGATCCAAAAGAGGCTATCGGCTATCTTGAAGAGATGTGTAAAATTAATTTTGATGAAATTGTACTGAAAAAACACCTTCACATAGTAGAAATGGTAAGGAGGTTGCGAAAATACGTTGGGAATACTAGAGAATGGAAGATGAATGATGAATCACTAAATGAATTCACTAAACAAGCCGAAACAGTTAGAGAGATGGCTGAAAAAGTATATGGAAAGTTTAAAGTAAGTAATTGGTTATTTAAAACAATACAATTGGCTTGTATTTATGTTCGTTTTTTCAGAAAACTGTTGAATCACCTAAAAATTGCTCAAGCTTCTTCGAAGGATTTACAGAACTTGTTAATCAATTTAGGGCAGATTGCAAGGAATTAGAATTGACTGAAACGGAAATTTTTGTACTATGTGCTGAACCACGTAAGTTATTTGAGTATTTCACGTAAAATAATGAATAATATATAATTTTTTAATTTGCTTTCCTGGAGAAAAAATCTTATTTACTTCACGGTATATAAGTAGTATATTTACTAGTCTCGAACTTTATTGCCATCCCTCGTTATCCCTCAGGCGCAAAATCGTTCTCTACCAGTAAATGTTACTTACATCCCTTATAGTATAAATAACTATTACATTCCAGTATAAGATATGATTGAAAATCTTAATGGCAGCCCTTCCGTCATCCCTTGTGTGTGGAATCGATATATAGAAACTGAATAATATAGAAAACTTATTGGACAGAGTCGTAATATGAAAACCAACCGAATTCGAGACTGGTTTTTAATTCTATCTTTCTTGCACATCTATAGCCAAATATCTTAAAATCCGGCTTGAAACAACTCATAACGTAGAGATATCCGAACAGAAAGTTAGGAATAGTGAAAACGTAGCAGGGCAGTTTTAATAGTGGAGACTGATATTCTTCACATATTTAGTTTCAATAGTGGTGATGGTCGAGTACGACTATGCCGGTGCTCACATGAACGCCAATCTGCAGCAACAATACAGGTTGAAAAATTTTGGTGGTTGATCTGGTTGTGGTTTTTAGATGAGTTAGTCTAGAAAGAATTATTTTGCGATGGAAGGAAGAGATTCTTATTTGGATGATTTGTAAATGATAAAAAAATTGGAAGAAGCAGAAAATATTCGTCCGATCAGGAGGAATTGAAAGCTTTAAAAGAAAAAATAATTTTTTTTATCAGTTTTCATTCAATTTTTCCTTTTCTTTCTGTTGCACAAATTTTTCATGTTCTTTGCGTTGTATAGTAATCTGGAGTTCCTCCTCACCACGCCTTTTTTGATTCCTTCAATTTGAGTAAGTGAGTGAGTTTTTCAACAGAACTCATACTAAATATATAACTATTAACAATAAAAAACATAAAAAAAAATCGGAAATACTACTTTTAACACAAAATACAAACTGAGAGATAATAATTATGGGATACATTGCTATTTTTGAAATGAATGAACAGAGCACTGACACATGTCACAATAAAAAACAGAACAGATGTCACCATAACGTCACTTTATTGGTCAATTCCTACCATAAAACTGTGAATCTTCCTCGAGTCATGTCCAAACCCAGTAATAAGGAAAGAGTAACTATTATCTCCTTAGTCGGAGTTTGTTGATTGCAATTGTATTACTTCTTTAAACCTACGCTAGTCTCAGAGTAACTTTCTTTTTTTTTGTGTGTTTGGGAGCCGTTCTGATGCAGACCAAAGACGCAGAGTAACTAGTCTCTGACTAATCTAAGAGTAAGGGCGGAGTAAGAAATTTTTTATTAATAAGACAGTCAATGTTACATAATATGTATTATCCTGGAGGATCATGTTATACTAGCAACTTATAATATCCTTCAACAACTACTAGATAAGAATAGGATAATATACCTCAAGAAAATATCCGCACAGTCATTCGTTCTGGTGGAAGACACACCGAAAATACGTTACGTAAAATTATACCTTTTTAGACCCTCCTTTGTCACACTATGTCACATTTACTGCGGCCTCCCTATCAATATTGCGTCACGAATGATATATGATGTATATGATATATGGCAAGAAATAGTACATAAATTTTGACATTTTCAAATATTTCTTATTTGCAAATGAAATGAATCTATCGTAACAAAAAAATTAAATTGAGAGAAAAATTTGCAAGATTGTTTGATGAGTTGCGAATGTCACGCTTCTTAAGATGTCCCGGTCACCAGAGTAAGCGACTCCTCCACCCCTGTAAGTGTGAAAGTATTTTATTCACGACCCCTTATTAATGAAACAATCTTCCTTGATGTTACTTTGAACATGTGGATGGTTGCTTCCTCCACTTAATTTCTTGTAATTTGTTTTGCAAATTTATTCTGTCAAATGAGTACCTATGATTAGATGGAGTTTAATCAAATTATTAAGATCTAAATTAGTATCCCTCTAATTATTTTGAGCAGTCTATTGTGATCTAAAAATAAACTTTAATATCAGTATGAATGAAAAATTTGATATAATATAACAAGGATTTCAATAAAAAGATTTTTAATTTAAATTCATTTAAATACTAATTTAAATACTTATTAGTTCGTTTCACTATAAAACTGTGTTTTTTCGTTTTTTAAACTATTATTTCTTGAATAAACAAACCGGAGTAGCAAAGCTAATGGGGTTGACAGACGAAGTCGTGTGCAGATTTTGTCGCCAAGAGGAGGAAACTACAGAGCACATCTCATGTCATTGCGACTGCCTGGCAAATGTGCGGTTTCTTGCACTAGGCGATGAGAAGCCCCTGCCAAGAGATTACATGAAATATTCAGTTTCAAAGATGATTGGCTATTTAAAAAGAGTCTGGATAATGTAATCTAGATTCAGAGGACCACAATAGATCTGATAAGGTCACAGTGGAAGATGCTGAATAGCCTTCTCATCAAATCTAAACTATAAGCAATTTATATATTGAAATTAGAAAAACTCAATTACATTAGTGATTACTGTTTTTTCAGGATCTCGTATAGCATTTCTTAATCGCCTTGAGGAAAAAGAAAACGAAAAGGTAGTATAGGTACAATCGATACCTACATTAAACATATTTGATATTTGTTTGTTATAGGATAATACTGAAGATACTACTAGTACAGTTGAACAAGAAAAACCAGTTAATGGAACTACTGAAATAGCAGATGAAACTAGTTAGAATTTATAACATACAATTTTGTATATAATCATTGAATTTATATTTTTTTGGATACAATAATTTTTATTACTTTTGCGATAATGACAGTTGTAAATATAATATTCTTTGTTTTTTAATCAATTGAATTTTACCTATTCTGGCAGGATCTAGATAATTATATTTTTAATAAAGAGTAATAAAAAGTGATATTTTAATTTATATTGGATAATAGTGTTGGATTGACCCAGTATATTACCACATTACGATCAATTGTCACAATTCGCGTGTCTCGGCTCTGCTCTTGAAGCAATAATTACTTATTAATAATATGATACTTGCCTAATTCGCACTATTAAATAAACCCAACAAATGAAACCATTCAGGCATTGTAAATTCAGGTATTTACCGAAAAATATAACGCCAATGGCCTATTGCAACTTTATGGCTATCGACTATTTCTTGTGCAACTATAACCTAGTAAAATATCGGTAAAATGCCGCAAAAATAACAAAAACTTGAGAATTCAGAATTGAGTATTTAAAAGGGTTGTGATCAATATGAGAAAAACTTGCTAGGCATGTAATTTTCCGGAAAATCGTTGAATACATTTTTGTTTTGTTTTTTCACTCTAATTGTTCAAATAATAAAAACAGAAAAATGTTCAAATCTAAAATTGTAGCTAATACATTTATCTACAAAATTTGTCTGATCATTTTTTTTGTATGCATTAGTTCTCAAAATAATTATTAATCCAGTCAAATTAGACCAAAAAACAATAGTGAAGGTACATAAATTCCCAGCAAGCTGAAAGTGCGTGTAATTTTTTAAAACATGCTTAAAAATAGCACCTGAAAGTTCCTCATCATTCCGGCGCTTGTAAAATAATGTAGTCGAGTCCAAAGGTCAAAAATCTCGAAAAAAAATTGGCTTTTCGCGATTTTCAGCAAAACGGTGAGTTTTGTCATAAAATTGTCTCTAATAAAAATTGTAGAGCATAAAATTCTCTAAAAAATGTACCAATCCTTTTTTTCTTAGAGCCACCGTTTCTGAGATATAACGAGTCAAATAAATGTTAAATTTGTAAACGACATAATATGCATAAGTACGCCACGTAGATACATCTCTGAAGCTGTAATATAGCTAAATAGTTATTTTTCTAACTAGTGCGGAAAGATACTTTCCCGCACGCGACTGCAGTTGACTCGAACGACACGTAGCGGAGTTCGGGCAAGCGGGAGAGATACTTTACAAAAGTTATTTTTTTTATCAAAATACCTAATACAAAACTAACCAAAAACTATTAATTATAATAAATATTAATATTTAAAACACAATTTGTTGCATTCTGTAAACTACTTAAAATTGCCGGTCCAGTGGAGTTATTTGGTGTAACTGGTAAGTAGATGATGTCGATGAGGATGGCATCGGCTGCAGGTCACATAAAGATGACGGCAACGGTTTTGAGTCATTTGTAAATGAAATAATCTTATTCTATATATTTTTCTTATATCAAACCCGGGTGGTTTGATAGTTGTTTTGTGACACTACTTTAAAGAATGTACAGGGTTATATCAAAATATTTTCATTATTTTATATTTTCAAAAAATTAAAAATGCAACAAAAAGCTAGAAAAGATGTAGATTTTATTTGATGGACTATTTAATCACCTGTTAAAACAATAGTTATAACTTCCGAAGTAAAAAACTATCAAATAAGGTCAAAACTTGCATAATTTTACTTTCCCGCACTAGTGCCGGAAAGTGACACTTTCAAAACTAAAATGCGTGCGGGAAAGTGGGTTAAAAGGCACGGTCGTAGAAAAAAATAATAACAGATATGGAAAGGTCGTTGAAAAATAAATTCTATATATTTTTCTTATATCAAACCCGGGTGGTTTGATAGTTGTTTTGTGACACTACTTTAAAGAATGTACAGGGTTATATCAAAATATCTTCATTATTTTATATTTTCAAAAAATTAAACATGCAACAAAAAGCTAGAAAAGATGTAGATTTTATTTAATGGATTATTTCGTAAATATTTATTTACCTATTGTAACAATAGTTATAATTTCCGAAGTAACAAACTAAGGTCAACATTTGCATAATTTTACTTTCCCGCAATAAAACAAAAATGCGTGCGGGAAAGTGGGTTAAAACGCACAGTCGTAGAAAATAGTTATTTTCCTAACAAGTGCCGAAAGTGATACTTTACCGCACGCGACTGCAGTTGACCCGAACGACGCGAAGCGGAGTTCGGGCAAGCGGTCAAGGGCGGGAAAGACACTTTACGCATGAGCTAGGAACATTATTTTTTCTACGACCGTATATACAAAAAAGTATATCAACCCATTTTTCAAAATTTATTTTATTTTAACAAACATATAAAAAACTTAAACAAAAAACCATTATTATTATCAATTATTATTCTAAATATTATTATTAGAAACACAATTTTTTGCATTCTGTGAATTACTTAAAATTGGCGGTCCAGTGGAGTTACTTGGTGAGTTCGCGTGCGGAAAGGTCACTTTACGCACGTGTTAGGTACACTATTTTTTCTTCTGACGATTATTTTTTTATTTGTTGCTATGTTGATTCAAAGTGACAGATGAGAAATGTCAGATATTTATTATTATTTGACAATCATTTGATGAGGCTTATACCAGCCATTAAAAAATTATTGAAGCGTACGCGTTCCTCTTTATTGAAAATTATAGCAGAATTCTAATAAATTTCTTAATTTTTCAGTCATTTGGTAAACTTGGATATACAAAATACATATTTTGAATATTCAAATGTCAGTATATTCCTCAAATGTCAATAAATTTACTTTCCGCACTAGTGCGGAAAAGTGACTCTTTCCGCACGCTTTTTAGTGCGGAAAAGATTCACTTTCCGCACGTTAGTAGAAAAAATATTTTTCAATCTGTATACATATGTATGCATGTATTTTGGGGTGACATTCCCTTTGCCCTAAGAGATCTATTGTGCCTCCTTACTTCTACTTAGTTTCTGAGGAGAATCTCAGAGAGTGACCAATTGTACATCCTCCCGAGGACTTGTCCTCCTAGGTCATCGTCCATCCTGTCCTTCCCAGGAAGGTGGACAGATCACTAGGAGACATCTCCTATGTTTTATGCTCATTTGCAATGATAAATCTTGAAGGAATTATCTCTGGGATAAGTATTAATTAAATAGGAATTATAATTGCTTCTTGACTTTTTAGCTCTAGTTTCATATAAATAAACTGATTTTACAGGTAAAAAATCTACTTTTTCAAGTATAAAAGTATTTCTATCTGAAAGTTGAGATCTTTCTCTACATTTTACATGTGTTTATTAATTTTTTGAGAATGTTATAAGCCCAAAATTATTAACTTTAAGTCGAGGGGTTAATAAATTTGGCTCAAGGGCCGTTAGCGCGTAACCACGGATTGACTACCACTGAAATTAATTTTATCGTAAACTTTTCAATTTACAGAAAAGCCTTTCAGATAAATGTATTATCTATAATTTTTGATTTAAACATTTTTCTGTGATTTTATTATTTAAAAAATTAGAATGAAAAAACAAAACAAACAAAATTTACTCAACGATTTGATTAGGCTACTATGCAAGTAGGCAATTCGCGAAAACGAGCAAAATTGGAATGGGGAAAACAAACCAAATCGCCATTACAGTACGTGTATTGAAATAAATGGGGGTTATCATTGTTTTCGCCATTCCACTGACATCTTTAACACGTAAAGTGCCTTGGTGGATGTAAGGAGCCCACCATTTTTTGACATCAAAATATTTCTGAGAGGCCGTGGTGGGTCTATGTAAGGCACCATACCAAATTTTCTTCTGGCCTCGGTGGATGATACCATCCCACCGAATCAATGTAAACTATAATAGGATAGATTCTTAAATGTTTTGGCTTCCTCTTAGTCTATTTGGCCTGTATGTGGTGGACTTATGTGGCCCATCATGGACCGAAAAAACTCGTTCGGCCATTAGGACCCGATTTTTTTCTACCATGGCGGCACTTTACGTGTTAACGTAAACTGCAGCGCCCTATATCAGAAAATTTTTCGCGAATAGTTAATCAAGAATACAAGTCAGTTTTGCGGCATTTATCTAGTATTGTATGTTTGGTTGCCTATATAGTTTGTTAAAAGGAAATTGTTAATTAATACGAGAATTACTTTGGATATTATGTACCCACAGTAATTTAATATAGCTTAAAAATCTACGGTCGACAAAAAAATACATTCAGCTGAGTTATATTACCCCTCTACATAATGCAAAACTGGGCTAGTCAATTGTTTCGTTGTGGCCGTGGTCAAAAAAGGAACGAAGAAGAAAGCACAGACCACATATAACCAAGAAGAAAGCTCTAACCTAGTAAAGCTAATCATAAATTGCCAAATATTTTTCAAAACAGAATTATTTGTTATGTAGAGAAAATCAAGTGTTTTCTCCGTTAATCTATAATTTTCGTAGTAGGAATTAATTCGTTATGGCTTCTAACCACCAGAGCCTTCCAGTTTCTAGTATTTTAAAATCAAAAACTGAAATCGATGATGAACCCAAAAAAAAGTCAAGAGAAGACTGGAGAAAAGCTAAAGAATTAGAGGAGGCAAGAAAAGCAGGAACAGCACCTGCTGCAGTTGATGAGGAAGGTAAAGATATCAATCCTCACATACCACAATACATTTCTACTGCACCATGGTATTATGGAACCACTGGACCTACCTTAAAACACCAAAGACCACAAGATGAAAAACAGAAAGAATTTTCTGATATTGATGAATGGTACAAAAGGGGGGTTGATACTTCAAAAATAGTGACAAAATATCGCAAAGGCGCTTGTGAAAATTGTGGAGCTTTGACTCACAAAAAAAAAGATTGTATGGATAGGCCACGCAAAGTTGGTGCTAAATTCTCAGGTGCCAATATTGCTCCTGATGAATTTATTCAAAAAAACTTTGAACTCAGCTTTGATGGAAAGAGAGATAGATGGAGTGGATATAATCCATTGGAGCATAAAGCAGTAATTGAAGAATTCCAAAAAGTAGAAGAAGCCAAAAGGCAATTAAGAGCTGATAAATTAAATGCAAATGAATCTTCAGATGATGAGGAAAAAGATGAAGATAAGTATGTTGATGAAGTAGATATGCCAGGAACCAAAGTAGATAGCAAACAAAGGATTACTGTAAGGAATTTGAGAATTAGAGAAGATACTGCTAAATACTTGAGAAATCTTGATTTAGGTTCAGCTTATTATGATCCTAAAACAAGGTCAATGAGGGAAGACCCAAATCCAAGTAGAGATGAAAATTACCATGGAGAAAATTTTGTCCGATTTAGTGGGGATACTACAAATCATGCCAAAGCTCAATTGTTTGCTTGGGATGCCCATGAAAAAGGTGTTGATGTTCATCTTTTAGCAGAACCAACAAAATTAGAATTGCTTCAAAAAGAGTATGAAAAAAGGAAAGAAGAGGTCAAGTCAACAATTCAAAGTAGTGTTTTAGACAGATATGGTGGAGATGAATATTTGGAAGCTCCACCAAAAACTCTCCTTTTGGCACAGACAGAAGACTATGTAGAATACTCAAGGTTTGGAAAAATAATTAAGGGGGTTGAAAAAGATATTATAAGATCCAAATTTGAAGAAGATTGTTACATCAATAATCATACGTCAGTTTGGGGATCTTTTTGGAGAGGTGGAAACTGGGGATATAGGTGCTGTCATTCATTTATTAAAAATTCTTATTGCTTAGGTGAATCAGGAAAAACATCCAATATACCAATATCATCAGATACTTCACAGAAAGAATTAAGTGAAAAGGATGAAAAAGAAGAATCAGAAGCTCATAGCAGTAGTAGCTCATCAGATCAAGAACAATCTGAAGTTAAAGAAAGAAAATTGAAGAAAAAGGCCAAGAAAAAGGAAAAGAAAGCAAAACAAAAATCCAAAAGAAAAGTGAAAGACAAAAAGGTTGCAGATAATATAGTGGATACTGACAGTAATGTTACTTTAGATGATAGGAAGAGACCATATAATAGTATGTATGAAGTTAAAAAGCCAACTGAAGATGAGATGGAAATTTATTTCAAAAAGAGACAACGTTTTGATGATCCCATGAACCAATTTTTGTAAATAATCTAAGTATTTTGTATTAAGAATTTATTTATGTAATATGAAATAAAATGTAACTATTAACCAAGCACCCAGAATAAACTAAGTTTTAAAGTAAAGTCCATATAAGCTGGACAAATGTTACACATGTATTTGTCCATTCTAATCAGTGGTTCAACAAGTACCTACCTATAATATAAATTAGTAACAATTTTAATTACAACTTAATACATTTTCTGCTGTTCTGTTGGGCATTGTAGAAGATATATCCTGAAGTAACCAGCATATAAATATTTATGATCAATGGAAGAAAGTATGGATAATAGAAATCAAGGATATCATTCTACTATAGGATATTGTCTCATCTAAATGATTGTAACAACAAGCTCAAGAAGTATAAAAAAATTTTTCCAGCGTTTCAAACGATAAGCTTGACGCTGGCTGCAGTATCTAGATCTAGCATGGAGAAATATAATTTATTTTGTCTGGTATCTAGGGTCAAGCGACCTTTCTGTAAATATACTGAAATCACAGATAATGTTTTATACGCTAAGTTAACTTGCGTATAAAAAAGGGCCGTATGAGAGGAAGAAGAAATGTAATGTAGCTTCATAGCTTGCTTCAGTACAGACCACAACACAACCCCACTTATTTGTATGCCATTTATGTATGTTGTGTTTATATAATGATGTATGATTATTGCTAGGAACAGAGACAACTAGGAATAATGTCTAAGGTAACAAGTTCATTTGTATCCATTAAACTGTGTTATAAATGTATTCATTTTAGGCAACAAATTCTGAAGAATGGACAAAATATGCAAAATACTACGATCCTATTAAAATTGGTTCGATTGACGGTACAGATAGAGAACCTCACGATAGAGCTATAGAAAGAGCAATTAACTCTACATATTTACCAAATAGACACGTCAAAGGAAAACCTGGATGCACAATTTTTGTTAGTAGATTAAATTACAAAATAACTAAAGAAACCATAAAAGAAATATTTTCAAAATTTGGAAAATTGAGGCGATTCAGATTGGTCAAAGACATTGTAACGGGTATGCCTAAGGGCTATGCTTTTATTGAATATGAAAATGAAACTTCTGCAGAGGATGCCTATCGTGAGGCTAATAAAATGAATATAGAAGGTAAGTTTGGAATTTTGAAGATCAAGGTCTATGTGGCTTATGTAGTAAAATAATGCTCCCAGAAGAATTTATACAATAATAGCTTCTTTTTAAATTCCTCAGTTTGGTTATTGCAAAACAGGTACTTTTCGAATTCAAGAAAAAAATGTGTACTAAGTTATTCAGGATACCCTCGGGATCACTAAACTTCACTCCCTTGTTGACACAAACTTCTTGTCATTTTGCTATTGTCATTTAAAGTTGAAATTTTTCAATTTACACTGCCATTTTTTCAACAGAGTATTCCTTCTATAATTTTCCTTGCCCTTCTCGATAAATGATCTGTTTTAAAATGTCTTTTTTCAACTCCTATACTATAAGTTGTTAATTAAATGCCAATTTTCAGTTTAATAATGATACTCATTATAACACTGGTTTTCATCATAAAACTGAAAAATTGACCAATAGAAATCTTTAATTTCAAATACCCAAGTAGGCAGACCCAATATTTTCTGTAGAATGTTTGACAGTTTCTAAGAGATTTGTCTATTTTATGACAGTTTAAATCTTTTGCATAGTTTTAAAAGCAATGTCGAGCACCAGACCAAAAATACTTGATGACCAAGGTAAATACATATTTAAACTAATTAATTTTTGTTTACAATAATTTACTACTACCTAATTTTGTATAACAGTAACATACCATACGCATTAACTCTCATTAACTCGCCTTTGGCTCGTTTCGTATCCCGGTAAATGCTTGTGTATTAATAACCATCATTACAAGATCGTTGCATAATATACTATTTCGAAACGCAGAGTTAGTGTTTAAATGTAGTACAAAGCACCCCACGCTATTACCAGGATATGATCTACTGGGAATGGACCTTAAAAAAGTTGACAACAAATTTTTTGCAGTTTTAAATTTGAAAATAAGATTGATCTTTGGCTGTGTGTCAACCTTGTAGTTGTCGACTGTGTGTCACAGTTATATTCTCGATTTCCAGAATTAAATCCATGTGATTTCTGGTAATGGAGCTTCTCCAAACATTAATTTACAACAAATCGATATTGTACTTAATATCAACTGTTGGAAAAATCGTATTCGTGTGTGATACTATAAGAAATACGCCTCAAATACTTGAACGTCTTCGATGATCGATGAAAGATAAACTACATTCATTTATTTTTGCTGGAGGCGATCATCTCCAACATTTACTATGAATCAAATTTTATTCTTACATTTTTCATCTCATCTCATATGTTTGCCACTCACAATATCTAGTTTATTCTTGCACTTTCCATATTTACTGTCTTCCACATTTGAAAATTCCCACAGTTTATTGTTTCTAAAAAAACTGAAGATCTGTAAATAATGTAAATACTACCATTAGATCGGGGC
>CAJUYH010002143.1:42211-52716 GCA_910591685.1 Galerucella tenella | reverse complement strand
AAAAAAAAACAAGACAATTATATGTATAGACATTCACTGTGTATATATATATATATATATGTGCATTTACTTTTATTTTTCACTTACAGATAAATTTGATAGAATGAAATGAGTATACATGACGAGTCGGTAACATCAACAAAAAAAAAAAAGGAGTTCAAGTCTCACAAATATTTGATCCAACGTTAATATACAATAAATACATTTCCGTTGGTTGCAGCTGAGATTATATATATATTATTTTTTCGGCCACAATAAAAATTGATAAAATGGACACCTAAAATTTTCACACAGCCTTTTTACAATTGATGAGTAAAATTAAATACATGAAATTAAAAGCAAAAAAATATTAACAATGACATTTTAAAATGTTTTCAGATCCACATGATGACGTTAATTTCTCCAACAAGCATAATAATACTGTTTTAGAAATTGAAACATATTAAAGAAAAAGAAAAAATACATATAAATCACTGAGTAATAAAATGCGTGTTGAAATTCCATTAACATTAGATGACATTGATACGAATATAGATTATATTATTATTGAGAAATCATTTCGTTGGCAAAGGAGAAGAGAGAGAATGTTCAAATAGCCTTTTATCATCGGAAATATTTCTAAACGCGCATATGAGTTTCTTTGCATCACATTCTTTCATCCAATTTCTTTTTGTCTTCAGTGTACAATGCTTAATCAAAATTAATGTATGTACCTTCTTATGTTTTTATAAACAATTGGATTTGATAATCCGATAAAGAGTTTCACCAATAAAATGAATTATGCAGAAATTCAGCGGTAGACTTATACAATGTCGAAGCGGATTGTTTCAATCCTGTAAATAATGAAACAACTCCCTCTTTTTCATCCGTTACTTCATCATCTTCTGGTAAATATTCTGGTAAGTCTTCACAATCGTCATTGTCATTAGTCAACTGTACCAACATTAATGAGAAATATAAAAATTAAAATGATTTTTCAAACCACTTGTAGCTCGGATTCATCAAAAATTTGCAATTATACCAATTTAACGAGGAATTCTTGATTGAATTTATTCCTGGTGACTAATCTGGCTTCCATATTTTGTGTATTTTGATCAATAGCCTCAGCTATACATTTAGCAGTGACATTTGCCAACGTTCTCATGGTGACACGTTGGTGTTCAACATCCAACACCAACGATATTAGACCTTCAATTCTGACTAATGTAGCTTCTAACTCGGCTCGAGTACCCTTCACATAATTCAAAATATTTGTGATTATTTTGTAACAAGCCTTTGTATATTATAGTAAAATTAGTCATTTTGTTCATATTATAATTAATGAAATATGGAACTTACTGGTAATAATCCGCTTACATGCAATACAATAACATGAGTCTTTAGTTTCTTTGGTTCGATAACTCTTCTGCACCTACTTCTTAAATTATAAATAGGTGGTTTCATGCGTTCAATATTATCTTTGACATGTTGTGCATGCTTCACTAACGATGGATCATCCATACAATATTTATTTATTACTGCATCAAGTGCTTCGCGGACACCAAACGTTGAGGTTATGTGACCATAATTTTCAACATTTTTCGTAAAGTTTTCGAGAATTTCTAGTGCCACTTCAATAACTTCAGGATCAGGTACTTCAAGTACATAGGCAAGGTAAGATAAAACTGTTCTATCCTGCAATTGAATGTTATGTTTATGATTATTGATATATATAATATAGATGAAAAGGCCTTCGGATTTGCACCTGACCTTTAAAATTGTGTCATGGTTTGAAAAATCAGTCGACAACTTTCTGTAGGTTTCCAGTGTCATTCGAAGTTGATCGGAATCCACTGGATCTTCAGATTCCATGATTCTTCAATAATGTATAATTAATCACAACATATATGAATATGTACTTCAATGTTTTTTTTTATATTGCTCCACTAAAAATAATTATCTTATATTCACAAAGTTATACAAAGATATATGTGAATGTAAACCAAGTGTATTTCAAGAAAGGGTTTGCAGTTTATTTTGCGCTTTAGATGGCGACACGAGTTCTATTCTGTCGCCACTGCTGAAATATTCCGTTTACATTTTGCGTATTAAGGAAAGACGAAGTAGAAGAAAAAACGAGAAAACGAAAAACAATGCATATTAAATAAATAAATTAACAAAATAATCCAGACAATACTTTATTATTATGAATAAAAATTTTTGATCGTGAGGAGAAAATATAAATATATGAAATGCAGAATAACTTTTTTAGGTTCATCAATCGTTTACAGATTGGCATACAAAACAATGGGACAATGATCACTTCCATAAACCGATGATCTTATAACATTGTCACAAATATTGTCTTTAATGCTTTCAGAAACAATATAATAATCTAATCGCCATCCAATATTCTTGCTTCGTGAATTTGCAAAATATGACCAGAATGTGTATGCGCCAGTTTTATCTGGATACAATTGACGAAATGTATCGACAAAACCTTCAGCTAAAAATTCAGTCATTCCATCGCGCTCTTCTTTTGTAAAGCCAGCGTTTTTCATATTTGTTTTCGGATTTGCCAAATCAATTTCTTGGTGGGCCACATTCATATCACCGCAAATAATAACGGGCTTTTTTGCATCCAATTCTTTCACATATTTTTTAAATAATTGATTCCATTTGAGACGTTTTGGCATTGACACTAATTTCTGTCCTGCATTTGGCACATAAACATTAATTAAATAAAAATTATCATACTCTACTGTAATGAGCCTTCCCTCTCGATCCATTGCTGAATTATTTAAGCCGTATTTGATTTGAATTGGCTCATTATCATTTTTACAATAAAAAGCAACGCCACAATAGCCCGATTTGTCACTATCAAGATAATAGTGTTTATATCCCGGTATTTTAATCTCATCTGGCAATTTTTTTATATCGCATTTTGTTTCTTGTAATACAAAAATATCAGCATTTTCTCTTTTAAAATAATCCATACCTTTCTTTTTAATTAACGCCCTCACACCCGACACATTCCATGAACTAATTTTTAAATTGTACTTTTCACCCTTAGTATTCAATTTACCGCAATTATAATTAATTGCGTCCAAATCAGTGTCACTTGCATTCACCATCTTGGTTTCCGTTTTTGCTTTTTTTGCAGGCGGCGATACCTCAGCATTTCCGTTAGCATCCTTATTATTTTTATCTTCAGATGATTTTGTAGCAACATTTACTTCCATTTTATCGTTGACTGCACTCTTTTGCTTCTCCCTAGTGACTTTTCTTTGGTGTTTAGAGTCGAGTTCAAAATCAACGTCTGATTCAGATTCATCATCCTCATCTTCCTTAACTTTCTCATCAATTTTCCTTTTAGTTGGCACACGTTGTTTCCTCGACGATTTCTTTTGTACAGTTGCTTGATCTTTGTTATTATTGGGCGGTGACTCTGATGGAGACTTGCGTCCGCGTTTACCAGCCACCTTTTTTTCCTCAACTTCAACACTCTTTTCCTCACTATCGACATTTGTTAGTATTTGTTTTGAATTCGTCTCCTGCTGTTTGGAATAATCATAAATATTTATATAAATTTAATTTATCAACTTAATTTAATAAATCATAACTGATTGTAGATTAATTTTATAACAAAAATAAAGAGAAAAAAAAACTAACCTTCGCCGGACGGCCACGTTTTGGAGACATTTTGTTCACGATAAAATGTTTTAATAAATCGGGATGAATTAATGGCTGTTGATTTACGCAACGAAAACCGTTGAGATACTTTGAGTTCAAAGTGTGTTTGTACTGGAAAGTGATAAGTTTCGAAATGATTTTACGACCAGCGTGCGTATTGCCCATGTACTAGATGTGTATGAATATAATGGACACAATACCGGTGAATGCCCCGGTTCATGGGCAGATGCGACTACGCGCAGCCATATACAAATAAAGCGCGGGAAATTCTGCTATTGTATAATCACAAAACTTTTCCCATTTTATCATCAATTGCATTGCAATAGAAATAAAACTTAAATAAAAGTCTTCGAGAATTCAATTTACATTTATACACTTTTAATCATCATAGTTTGATGGGAAATTTTATGCTAATATTTAGAACAGATATCAGCTGTTAATTACATGTTAATTTTCTTCTTTCCACTTTTTTGTTTTTCAAACTTCGATATAATGAATATGTCATTAATTGCGTCGTGTTTGTGCGCTGCCGTGAATCGCTTGTGGCGGCTCCACCGTCGGTAACCTTTCAGCTGCAGCCTCCTACACAATACCACGAGAGGCGCCAACATCGAAAACAGCAAATCCGACCACGAACCGAGTAGAGACGAAGGCTCGTTCTCACTTGGCTGCTATCGCTCTACGAACACACACGCTTACACTACATCTGTAGCAACTCGTATACACAAACACACCACACACGTGCAATTCTTTTTTGAGCAATAATTTCGTTATCATTCCGTAATTGTGAATAAATATATATATTGGCTTGTTATTTAATGTGTTGTTAATATAATCATTTACTACATAACAACCAAACGCTATTCATATATTTGTTTGAACCTCCTGGGTATACGGTAGATACCCATAGATATACATACATGATATATCCATGGGAATTAAATAAAAGTAATTGTGATATGAAGCTTTTTTTTTTTGCAAATAAAATAAACATTGAATTTACTTCATGACAACTTATATAATATTTAATTGAATTACTGATGAATAAAATTGAGTTCGATAAATGAAATGAAATTTAATTTATAAAAATAGAAGATGAATATTAAATAGATTCAATTTCTAACCTCAAAATCGCACACACTCACACGCCACTTATCGTATCTTTGCAGAGCATGTCATGTGCAAGAGCAATGATTTCACTTGTGATAATTATTGATGAAACTTTGAAAGTATATGTAAATAAGTAAAGTAATAATATGGTAATGCGTGGAAGTAATATTTTTATAAATAACAGATATTTCAATGTAAAATTAATTGGAAAATATATACACCGACGTAATTATGTTAGAACTCATGGTTCGTTACCAAGACTCACTCCACAAGAGGTAAGATATAACAAAATTTATAAATGAAAAAAGTATGAATTAAATGTTATTAATTGGGAATTGGTATTTTATAAAGGTAACAGGAATTCTCAGGTCTAATGAACTTACCAAAGAATTCGATGGTCCAAGTTCCATCAAATATTACGATACAAATCAATTGGGATCAAACAATCCTATTGAGGACACTCGATTAGAAGGAAGATGCAAATTGACAAATGGTAAACAGAATTGTTATTTCTTTCAACTTATTCAGCTTTAATGGTTCATTTATTAACTCATTCATTTCCAAGATTCATTTTGTTTGATGTTACAGGTCTATTATTTGGAATATTTGATGGCCATGGTGGCAATTCGTGTGCACAAGTTGTTTCAAAACGATTATTTTATTATATAGCAGCGTGTCTGTTACCGCCAACCGTTCTTGAAAAAGTTCTGACACCAGAAAATACTCCGGTAAAATTAAAAGATTGTCTTTTACAATTATTCAATGACAATCTCGAATTTGTGCCCGAGATACGCAAAATTTACGACGATAATTTATTGTCATTTATCAAAGAATTGTCCACTAAATCCTCAACATATTCTGCCGAATCGGATTTTCACATGGATGTCGCATTGGAGAATGCATTTTTAAGTTTAGATCGTGATATATCAAGTGAGGCTTTGATGAAATTGGAAAAACGCGATGCAGCAAGAACATTATCGGTTGCAATGTCAGGTGCTGTTGCAGTTGTTGCACACATTGATGGTCCACATCTTCATGTAGCTAGTGTTGGAGACTGTCAAGCTGTTCTCGGTGTCCATACAGGTAGGAAAAAATAAATAAAAACCATTCCTACCAAATTTAAATTAATTGATATAATTTATCTTTTTCTTCTATCATCCATTTGAATTGTCGATAGAGAATGACGGCTGGTCAGTAAAAATGATGAATATCGAACATAATACTGACAATCGTGACGAAGTAGAGAGAATATTATCCGAACATCCACCCAATGAATCTAAAACTGCTATAAAATTAGAAAGATTGTTGGGACAATTGGCGCCACTTCGTGCACTAGGTGATTTTCGTTACAAATGGAGTAACGAAACGTTATATAAAATTGTTGTGCCATATTACGGTGAAACGGCAATACCACCAAATTATCACACGCCGCCATATTTAACAGCGAAACCCGACGTTACTTATCATCGTTTAACACCAAAAGACAAATTTTTAATAGTAGCCAGTGATGGATTGTGGGATTTGATGTCACCATTGGAGGCTGTACGTCTCGTTGGCGAACATATGAGCGGAAAAGTGACATTGAGTCCACTTAAATTACCACGAAAGGATATGAAATTATCTGAAATAAATGAAATGTTATTGCAAAGGAAAGAAGGTTTAAAGAAAAAACCGTTGGACGAAAATGCGGCTACGCATTTATTGAGAAATGCACTTGGTGGAACGGAATATGGAATAGATCATGCGAAACTCTCGAAATTTTTAACACTTCCCAGCGAAGTCGTTCGTGTCTTCCGTGATGACATAACAATTACTGTAATTTATATGGATTCCGAATTTTTACGGCACTGCCCTTCGTAATGACTCATATCGATCATACTTGTGTGTTATTCTATCCCGTTATTTCTGACTTATTTTTTTTTTTTCATTCATTTTTACACAATGTTTTTGTATTTTTGTTTTTCTGTATATTATAATGTAACATGTTTATTTGAATAGGCATAAAAACGATTTACATGGAGTTAATTTGTTGTGTGGTTCATATACTATTAATTTGTGTAGATAACTATACAAGTTTTACAGTAGATTGATTGTTAAATAAATGTGGTTAACATGTATATCTAATCGGGTATGATGTCTTCTCATTTTATTTTCATTTTTAGTACTCGCGTATATATATATATAACTGCTATTTAAAATATCGCCAGCGAACGTATCATAGGCGTTTTAGAATATGACATTTCTATATCCATGTCACAGATTATTTTATTATACAACAAGTTAATATTGAAACTTCACAATAGTTTATAATGCTCACGAAATTGAAAAAAAAAGTGATACAGCGTTACTTTTCTAAATGTCATTATTATTGAGGCCCTTATAACTCTAAAGTAAAATAAACAAAAAAAAAAGTATCAAACAGTACCGAAACAGCGGTGAGGGCAGGGATGAAAAATATTCAAGTAAGAAAGAGCCATGACTCATTTCAGTGTCGAATCAAGCTTATTTGTTTTGTGGGCAAGGATGAAATAATCTTAAATTATATGAAAAAAATTCCTCTACCCCTCTTGCCCAAAATCTTCTTTGAATTTATCTAATTTCGACATGTCGTCTTGATTTACAGTCGGACGGGTTGTTGCAAGTGACTTCATCATGTGTTTCTGCAAGATAAACAATAATATCAATATAAAACATAATAAATCATTTCATATTGAAATAAATAATGAAAGTTTAGCAACATCAAATTGCATTTACCATTGTCACTGGTGGATCATAAAGTTTATCACTCTCGACTTGTGTCCAACTCATTTCAATTGCATCGGGATCACCAGGTGAACACGGTGTGAGCAGATCATCAACAATCACTGATGGATCTTTTGGCGATGGTCCACTAACTTTTTTAAAGTGCGTGGCTGTTTGAACCAGCCTCACAGGTTGCATCAATGCATCACGTACAATTATACTTATATCAGCGCCAGAATAACCCTCAGTTTCAGCCGCTAATTTTCTAAAGTCATCCTCATTGAGATTGTGCGCTGTATTTCCCAAATGTATCTTGAACATGGTGGCGCGAGCATGTTCCTCTGGTAAACCTATGTATATTCGCTTTTCAAATCGTCTTCTGATAGCAGCATCAAGTACCCATGGGATATTTGTTGCGCCCAATACAAGAATCCCATCCATGTCATTGCTAACACCTTGAAAAGAAGAAATCATCCCATGTAATAAATATAATGTAAAATTATCAACAATTAATAGTATTCTCTTAAGATACCTTGCATCTGTACTAAAAATTCGGTTTTAATTCGTCGTGCGGACTCTGATTCGTTGTCTGATCGTGAAGAGCAAAGTGAATCAATTTCATCAATGAAAATGATGCTGGGTTTGCGTTGTCGCGCCAATTCGAATAAATTTTTAACAAGTTTTTCAGACTCGCCCAGCCACTTGCTCACCAAATCCGACGACGAAACAGATAAGAAGTTTGAATTGTTCGCTTCTGTTGCCACGGCCTTTGCTAAATACGATTTTCCTGTACCGGGTGGCTAAAATAATTTTTTTATTTTCATTATTTAACATACAGTGTTGCGTTCAATTTTTATTAGACCACAATTGGAATAAATTAGTTGTCTGATTATGACTTACTCCAAACAAGAGGATTCCCTTCCAAGGTATTCTTTTACCAGTGAATAAATGGGGAAATCTAATGGGCAAAATAACCGCCTCTTTTAATGCCTCTTTGGCAAGGTCCAGCCCTGCAACGTCTGTCCACTTAATATTAGGTTTTTCAATGACAATTGCACCCTCCAATCTCGATTGTAATTTTTTTTTCTCTGGATCGCTGTCAGTATCGCTATCGCCACTGTCACCACTTTTTTTATCATCCTTGCTTCCTTCCTCGCCATCAGCAACTGGCTTCTTTTTCCCTTTCTTCAAGTATGCCTTGAGTTTTTCAGCTCTATCCAAATACTGTTGACACTTTTGTCTAATGCATTCTTTCGCCTTTTCACCTTGCGCTTCATCTAAATAAACAATCACATAATCATTTATTCACACTTCATCAGTTCATTCTCCTTCGATAAAATTAATATTGGAATATCGAAATAAATCATTTCAAGGACATACATTTAATTGAATGAATGAAATACTCAATTGAATGCTCATAGTACTTGAGTGCTTCTTCATAATTTTTAGCTTTATCCTCCGTGGTAGCTTTTGTTGCCAGATCTATGGCTTTCTATAAATAGAGAAAGAGATAGCACGATTGATAAGAATATTATATATAATAATATATGCAATGGAGTCCTTGATAGTGTCAGATCTCATGTATTTTATATTTTACCTGTAATATCGTTCCAGCTGCCATTGATTAGAAAAATGTGATGATTCAAATGCTATATTAATTGTTGGATTTATGGGTGTGTGTGTGTGTATAGATTCCACAAGAGGGAAATAACCCAAGATGCGTTGTTGTATCAAGGATTCACACGCTATTTCCTAATTTTCGTGAAGGCGTGCAATTAATTTTTCTGCGTTTACACGTCACGCCCCGTTAACATGTCCAATTAAATACAGAGTAATTACTTAATATTAGTGAAATATTCTATCTTAGTGAGATATTAAAATATTTTTCTGTCAAATGATAAACAGAGTAACCTTCTTACTTTAGTAATGATCAATTCTGACGTCATTATGATGACACTAGAAACTTGCAATGGAAATCAACCCTGAAAATGATTTCGATATATATATATATATATATATATAGATAGATATAAAATGCAACACTATATTGCTATTATTATTATAATTATATATATGTTACAACTCTCTATAGTTATCCTCTTTATGATTGGCGGATGAGGTATGTGTACTGTTGTTTAACAGCCTAAGTGAGGGAATTTTTGAATTAATATTTTGAAAAGTTTTTGTTTATTTCCCCCAATCTTCAAAAGCTTCAAGTGAATTATTATGCATATGAAAGTAATTTTCTCGAGGTGCGAATAAATTACTTATATTGCTGATTGGCTGCAGTTGAACATGTCAATTTATCGAATTCGTAACGATGAGTATGGTGAAATTTAAAATAACATTTGTAGAGGTTGATACTGTAGAAAAAAAATCGGGGGAATGTTTAGCGTGTATTATTTCGGGTGAAATAAATTAATAAAGTTACATAAAGTTACAAAACTAATCTGACTGTTCATTAGTAATATATTTATGTTATCTCAGATTATTATTTTCAAAAATGTCAACATTTTTCAAGTCGCTCAATGGAGGGAAGATCTAAAAAAAAATGGATGGTACGATATGTTGGTTCCGTTTCATTTATGAAATGGCAATCTGCTATTCGGCTTGCTTCGGGACACATCGTAAGAATTTGGAAAAATTGGAAGTGGCAAGAGTAGCCATGTATAATACTTATATATATATGTAAATATATATATATATATATACCAGCTGCTCTGAATATTCCGAGTTCTTATTATTATTATTGTAGATATCACTGTGTCCGATCTCGTGTTTGTATTTAATAACCAGTTATCCTCATTTTATTTTTTAATCAATTGTACATATATCTATAGTGATAATTATATTTATTATTTCATCATATATCGGATTCATTGCGATCTCTCTCCCTCTTACGGACACAATCTTGCACCTGCCTGCTCTTCATTTTTATTTGTCTTTTCTCTTTTTTGGCACGAAAAAAAAAAAAAAAAAAA
>CAJUYH010002143.1:0-42111 GCA_910591685.1 Galerucella tenella | reverse complement strand
AAAAAAAAAAAAAAAAAAAGAGGAAAAAAACTTTTTTTTATCCTATACCATCCCCGTGACACTCTTTTAACCTCAGCTCGTGACTATACTCCAGCGACGAAAAAGGATCCATGCCATGCACAATTAAATCCAGTTTCACACCGGTGAGACGGCGGATATTAACGGCATCAACATCATCCACCAAAGAAATTCATCAATTTTGTGTGAAGAAAGTGTGGATACGAAAGTGGAACATTTCGCTACACTCCGAGTAAGAATCAAAAATTGTTTCAATATATTTTTTTCATCAATTCTGTATCACAAATTTGTTGTGTTTCTCAACCATAGATTACAAATTTTATACGGAATAAAAAATCTTGGCATACTCAAGTGTTTTCTTACTCCATAAAATTTTATTATTGAGGTTATGTTTTAGATCGTGATCAATATTTTATTTTTCCATTACAACCTCAAAGCATTTAATTAAAAATATATTTTGTTATTTATATAAATAATTGTAAATAAATTGTTTTTACAGCAAGACCAAATTAGGTCCGTTTTCATCTCAGTAATGTCCCAACCCCCAACGTCTGCAGCATCAACTTCATTGTCTGCGTCTTCGTTATCCACTTCATTGACATCTACTACTGGTATTGAAGGTGAAAAATCAAGTGGTAGCAGTCCTAGTCCTGTTGAGGGTATTGCAGGTCCAAGTCATGAAGTCATTGCGTGTATATTACCCAAAACTGAGCCAGAAGAGCTCGATAATGATGTCGAGGAAGTTGCGGAGGACAGTAGCGAGGATGAAAGCGAGGTAATATACCCAAAAGTAATACATATAAATTCAATTAAGATAACATTCAATATTGAAACAAATGAAAATACTGTTTAACCTATACGCATATGCATTTGATATACAATTTGTTATACGAATCAATTGTAGATCAGTGACAATGGATTGTATTGTGACGATGAGTGTGAAGAGGAGTTAGCGGATGATGATTCATTAAATAATATTGAAGATGCTGTTGAAAATCTTCGGGATCCTGAACTTATATTTAGAAATGTACCGCCACCACCACCACCGCCACCATCATCATCATCATCTTCATCATCATCATCATCATCATCATCATCATCATCATCATCATCAGATGAAACTGCCTGTACTCCACCAAATGGTGTAAACTCATGTATACCTGCGTCACTATTTCAACCCGTAAGAAAACGAAAAAGTGAAACGCAATTTATCAGTTTGCCATGCAAAAAGCTCAATCCAGAGGACAAGACTATCCAATTATTGTGAGTATTATTCCTTTATAAATCCCAAAATTCATTTCACAATTCAAATTATTTATCATGGAGAGAATTGAATAAATAATATTTCAATTGTAATTAGGGCTACGAAAAAAATGGAGGATAAGGGAAAACATGTGAGATTTGTAATTCCAACAAGAGCAAATCCACCGCCAGAGATGAATAGTTGGCTCCTACAATTTCAAGTGCGTTTCACAATATAATATAATATAAAATATATCTTTTTTTTTTTCAATAATTATTATAAATAATAATTTGTGTCGTGTGTTTATGCAGAGATGGTCAAATGCAGAGCGAATGTTGGCAATCGATGAATTAATTGAACGCTGTGAACCAACGCAAGTGCGTCACATGATGCAAGTTATTGAACCGCAATTTCAACGCGATTTTATATCATTATTGCCAAAAGAACTTGCGTTATCTGTTCTTGCATTTCTGGAGCCACGCGATTTACTTCGAGCCGCGCAAACGTGCCGTAATTGGCGTTTTCTTGCCGATGACAATTTGCTGTGGAAAGAAAAGTGTAAATCAGCTGGAATCGATGACATAAGAGATGTGCCAATGACAAAACGTAAAAGTAATCGTGCCACGGGTTGCTGCAGTTCACCATGGAAGCAGGCATACATGCGTCAATACAATATCAAAATGAATTGGCGAACAAAACCCATACGACCCCCAAAAGTTCTCAAAGGTCACGATGACCATGTTATTACTTGTCTCCAATTTTCTGGTAATCGTATTGTCAGTGGTTCCGATGATAACACATTGAAGGTCTGGTCAGCTGTAACCGGAAAGGTAATTATTATTTTTCGTTCATTCTCGTTATCTATTAAAATTTTCAGCAAAAATTTATCTATTCATCTACATTTGTTAAGGCACCATCACTTAAAAATAGTAAACATTAATTCAAGTAGATATTTCACTAGAATTATATTCATCATTGACTAATATTATCCAATTTACCGTTGACTAATTAAAAATTTCTACGAACCCCTGATGTATTTATATATAATTAATTGAATTTATGTGGTGGAACCTTGCATGATTACAGGCGTCTATGTAAATCACATTTTAAATCTCTGTAGATTAAATTAAAATGCAATTAATCTTAATTGATTTAATGAATATTGTTCGTTCATTTATTTTCAGTGCCTGAGAACGTTAGTGGGTCACACTGGTGGTGTGTGGTCGTCACAAATGTCTGGTACAACAGTAATAAGTGGTAGCACAGATCGTACATTAAAAGTTTGGAATGCCGATACGGGACAGTGCATTCATACATTATACGGTCACACATCAACCGTACGGTGTATGCATCTACATGGTAATAAAGTTGTTAGTGGCAGTAGAGATGCGACACTTAGGGTGTGGCAAGTTGACACTGGTGAATGTTTACACGTACTCGTGGGACACTTGGCCGCTGTTAGATGTGTGCAATATGATGGTAAATTAGTTGTTAGTGGTGCCTATGACTATATGGTTAAAGTATGGAATCCTGAGCGTGAAGAATGCTTGCATACACTTCAGGGACACACAAATCGAGTTTATTCACTTCAAGTAAGCACAATTTACAATCATTATATTTATTTAGCAACCGCTTTAAATTCTCATTGGATACTTTTGTCGATTATAAAAATTGAATGGTGTTTATTTTTTTGTTATTTTTGCAGTTTGATGGAGTTCACGTTGTAAGTGGCTCACTTGACACTAGTATACGTGTATGGGAGGTTGAGACTGGCGCCTGTCGTCACACATTGATGGGCCATCAATCATTGACGTCGGGTATGGAATTACGTAACAATATATTAGTATCGGGTAATGCCGATTCAACCGTAAAAGTATGGGATATTGTTAGTGGTCATTGTTTACAAACATTGTCTGGACCAAATAAACATCAATCAGCCGTTACTTGCCTACAATTCAATAGTCACTTTGTCATAACGTCTTCGGATGATGGTACTGTAAAATTGTGGGATGTTAAAACTGGTATGTATTTATTTTCCTCTCATTTATTTTGTTGATCATATGGTGTTTCGTTTGTATAATTGTTTTGTTATATGATTAAACAGGTGATTTTATAAGGAATCTCGTAGCATTGGGGAGCGGCGGAAGTGGTGGTGTTGTATGGCGAATTCGTGCAAGCGACACAAAACTTGTTTGTGCAGTTGGCAGTCGCAACGGTACGGAAGAAACAAAACTTCTCGTTCTTGATTTCGATGTCGAAGTGAAGTAGTGAAAAAAAATATATTTCTCTATCACTCATTTTCTTCTCATTCTCTTTCTCTTTCTACTTGTCATGTGTTCGTTTGTTCGTTCGTCACAACCACCTCGTGCCTCGGCTCGTCCCGGTTTTCAATTTTGCGTATAGAGAAATAGGTAAAGAAACAAAAAAATGAAGAACAAGGAATTTTATTGAATGAATGAATGAATGGTGAAGAAGAAAAAAAATTTTTTTTTAATAATTCTGTACATACAGTTAGGTAGCGGATATAAAAAAAAACAATCTACTATGAAATGTTTCATGTATTGTTATATATTGTCTGATTGTGATAAGACTGCACGTGAGAAATTTTCTAGGAGAAAAGATACAAATGAAAAAAAAAATAAATAAATAAATTGAAACATAATAACAAAAGATGTGACTGTGTGGATAATATACACGTATATATACATATATATGTATTTGTATTGCGCTCACAACGGCATGCAAGAATGGACAAAGACTTGAAAGAAATATTGATAATGAAAAAAAAAAAAAAAGAAAAATGAAGACAGCGAGAAAAATGATACAATCTGAAAAGCATAATATCGAAATAATGCAGCTTGAGAAAAAGAAACTCTTTATAGAGGTGAAACGCGATTTGTATTCTCAATAATTTATTTCTAATATTAATCGTTTTTTTAATTAGTTATGTTTATTCAAACATAAGAGAGGTGGTACAAATAAAAAAGCATAAACGGATACATAAGTCAGCAATATTCATGATTGTATTGTTGAGTGATTGATTCATTTTGCGCTGATCAATTTAATCAAAATGTCGAATTTATTCTTTGTCTTTCTTTACTACAATATTCGTACTTGATAATAGCGAAAATGAATTTGTTTTTAAACGCTGCCGGCAGTGTGGTTCCTGCTTGGTTCGTCTCGCTGATTGGAGGGGAAAAAGATGAAAATTTAATAATAAAAAAATAAACAATCATATAACATAAAATTGAACATGAATAAAAATATAATTTTTTTTTTCTCTGTGAAATTGTCTACGAATAACAATCAAACTGTTGTAGAAAATAATATCGCAAGAGCGATAGATGAAAACAAAAAAAAAAGCAAAAATGATGATAAGTAAAAATGGAGAAATATCCAAGCAAAAATATACATACGTAATAATCGTATTTTTATAACTCCCTCATATGGCGAAAGTGTCGCGATAATTATAATCATACAATAAACAATTTTTCTTAATATTTAAATTTAATCAGCGAGCTTCTTATAGTGGAGTGGAGAGACACGATACGCGTTTATATATACAGTTCATGTGAGCGTGAAGTAAAATGAGAAGATGATGATGATGAGATAATGTGAATGTCTCACACTAAGAATCATTGTGGTGGAGAAATTTAGTGAATAATATTATTTCTACAATTTATTAGTGTATAATGTTTATACAATGATCGTTTGTCAATAAGTGACAATCTAAGATGAACAATTGTCACAAGTATAAAAAGTTACATATGAATGATAAATTGTGCTCTAGTGTGAAATTGTATGTGAAAATAATTATCGAATTGCGTGAATGGCGGATAATCTGAATGCCCTTTATTACAATGCGCAAGCAAAATATTTCACATATATATATACATATAGTTATAAGTAAAAATAGCCAAGTGAACTGAATCAGCAATTTCAAATCGATGTAAAAATACAATCGATTACCTCGTGTTCATTCAGGAAAAAAATAATAATTAACAAATAGTTACGAAATGACAACAACAAAAAAAAGAAGAGAAAGATAAGAAAGCAAAATGGACAAATTAATAACATTTCCATAATGCCGTGGTCCGATATTTAAAAACCGCCTGTTCTTTATTATTTTATTAATGTGCAATTTACACACATGTATGTACACACATGCGGTAGAAAAAAAGAAAAAAAATGGAGAATCGATGGTTTTTTTTTTCTAGAAATACATACTCGAATATAATCATGTGAATGTTCTCATGTTTTGTCGGTATTTCATTGTTTTATTTTTATTGATATTTTATATTGAATGTGTGTAAGAAAGAAAGTAAAATTCAAACTGAAAAAAAAAACGACTATACAATTAAACAATTGTCTTTATCGGACCATGGTTGTACCAATGATCGCGTTTTATTTGTATATTGCTCAATAGTTTATATTACTATAATGTGTTATCTGTTGTATCATTTTTTATAAGAAATAGAAAATGTTGCTGCATTTTGCGAATTGTCGCACTTAAATTTCATGGAATCCTTATTTACAACAACATAACTCAACATGTATTTCTTTACTCTATTTTCCTTTTCTTTTTTATTTATTGGGGAAAAAAAAAAATTACTTATAGCTATATACAATTATTTTTCTATCACCAATAGAAATGTACACTCCTGACAGGGAATATGTATTTCATCAAAATCATCTAAGTCATTTTTATTAACCAAATAATTGCTACCGCATCGACATGGATAGCACAACATTTCATTTTCATCAGTGGTCATAGCCTTCAAATTAATTCTATCATGAATTAATATATTTTCCGATTCCAATTCAGCCTGTCTACATTCAGCATCGTATTTTTTTTTCATATCAATATCACTCAAAACACGCCATGCTTCTTCAATTTGCAAAAATTTATCATAATCTATTTCATTCTGTACGTTTTTATCCGGATGATAAATCAATGCCATTTTTTTATATGCTTTTTTCAGCTCATCGTATGTTGAAGTCCTGTTACATCCAAGTATATCGTAATACTTGTAGGCATCCAAATTCGTCATTCTCTATTCGATTCTCAATATCATCTGTGTATGTATCTAAATTTACCTGAACAGCAAAATATGGACAAAAACAAAATGAAAATTAATTATTAATTTATTTTCCAATGCATTTACAGTGTTAATTCAATATATACAGTTAATGTGAAAATCATTACTCATATAATTTTGCACATTATTGGGAAAAAGATGCGATGGCGAGGTTATGTTCCGTATATATAAAAAAAAATCCTGTGTCCTTCGGTCGCTGTCACTTCATTAAAAATAAAAAATGATTGAATAAATACTTTGCATTATTGTCACTAGATGGTGCAACAATAGAAATTACAAAAGCGCCATGTTTAAAAGTAATTTTTTTTCTTTTATCACAAAATATCATTGACCTTGATACTGTGTCATCATTGTTTCACAATTCATCATTAGATATCAATTTGATAACGGATAAAACTTATAAAGTCGCCATTGGCATTTTACTATCACAACGTAATATTATTGCTAACGCTAAAATGTCTCAAGCACCGTTGCTCCAACTATCCAATGGAAATAAAATTCCCATCCTCGGCTTAGGTACATGGCGAGTAAGTAAAAAAAAAAAGAATAACAATAACGATATGAATATGCGTATATAGGATATGCTGATAATAGTTTTATGTGTGACTGATATTTGCTGATAAGTATGAAAGAATAATTCATGCAACAATAATTATATGAACATTGAAATTTTCAGGGAAAAATAGGCGAAATTTTTCGTGCTGTAAAAGAAGCTATTGATATTGGCTATCGCCATTTCGATTGTGCACTTGTATATGAAAATGAAAATGAAGTTGGTGCAGCTTTAAAAGCTAAAATTGATGAAGGTGTGGTGAAAAGAGAGGATCTCTTTATCACAAGTAAACTATGGAATACATATCACGAAACGAAATCAGTTTTGCCTGGTATAAAGAAGAGTTTGAAGAATTTGGGACTTGACTATCTTGATCTTTATTTGGTGCATTGGCCAATGGCATCGAAGGGCGGCGATGAATTATTCCCAAAAGATCCTAATGGTGCAACGATTATGACCGACACTGATTATTTGGATACTTGGAAAGGAATGGAGCAGATATATGAATTGGGTTTGGCGAAGAACATTGGAATAAGTAATTTCAATTCGGAACAAATAACGAGATTGTTGGAACATGCCAAAATCAAACCTGTTGTTAATCAAGTTGGTTCTCACTCTACACACTATTCTATCCAATAAATTTATCATTGTATAAATACAAATATCACATTCATATATAATTATGGTGATGAATAATTGTATTTTTGTATTGCTGCTGTAGATTGAATGTCACCCGTATTTAAATCAGAAAAAATTATCAGAGTTTTGCAAAGCTCGTGGCATTACTATTACTGCATACAGTCCACTCGGTTCACCTGATAGACCTGGGGCAAAACCAGGTGACCCTGTACTCTTAGATGACGTGAAATTGGTTAAAATATCCGAGAAATATGGAAAATCACCAGCACAAGTTGTAATTCGCTATCAAGTATGTCTTTTATTTCTATACGTATGTATAATATCTACCTATAACATTAAAACATTCAATGAAAAAAACTAATATGTTTCCTACAGATTGATCGTGGCCACGTTGTCATTCCGAAAACTGTAACATCATCGCGTCTTGTCGAGAACTTTGGCGTTGTCGATTTTCAATTAACAACCGACGATATTGCATACTTCGACAGTTTAGATGTGGGCGGACGATTTGTTGCTGTGGCTGAGTAAGTCAAACAACGTTCTTCACTTTTAATTCATTTAACTTTCTTCTGATTAACCTTCACTTTGTCGTATATATATATCTACTAATACAATAAACTACTTATGATTGGTTTCGTTATCAATTTCATTATAATTACAGTTAATATTATTTTCATTTCAGCCGAGCATCAGCTAAATTTTATCCATTCAACATTCCATATTAATGGGAAATTAAAAGAAACTAAAGTAAATATATAATATAATAAGATGATGGAATTGAGAGGAGTTATATTGTACATATTCCGTTGTCAATCTAAAATTGTCCTAGCAACACAAAATTATTCCATGTGTTGTGTAGCATGATATAAAATCATGGCGATAAATATATTTTATCGTTTGCATTGAGGTATGGTAACATATATTAATGTGTCAGTTAAATTTATTTATCCCCTTTAATTATCAATTCAAGTGAAATTTCTTATATTTATTACGAGGTGACTTAACGGCCGCCAAAAATTTTCCACTAAATACAGCAGAGGATATTGAGCTGAGATGATAATGTATTAGTAAGTTGGATACATATACATGACAGACACTCACAAATACACACATACACATATATATTCAATGAAAGCTAACTGTTAGAACAGTGCACACAAAATTCCCTTCCTTTTTTTTCTCCCTTCTGACCGGCAGTGTAATTTTAACTCCCCACTACTGCGTATAATACGATCGCGGACGATTCAAAGTTGTACATAGTTTAAAAACATATATACATATATGTACATCGGAAAACGTTAGAGCCAACCCGGCGTCATTCGTCAACGAACTTTCATACGTGTAGTTCCACACGGGCTGTATATTTCGTTAATTTTTCTTTTCCTCTTTATATCAATAATTTCAATAAATTGAAAACTTACATAATGGCACTTGGCGAACCGAAAATCAAATTCTACAATGGAAATGAAATTCCTAGCTTCGGTTTGGGCACATGGAAGGTAAATATTTCATATTATCTATATTCAATTCAATGAAAATACTTATTATATCGGATGAAGCTACAAAGAACCGAGAGAAAATTTCCATTTGTTATATCATATCCATTATTGTTGATATATTAAATTTGCGTAGCTTCCTGTAATCAATAATGATAGCATTTGTTGTTTATTTATAATGTTCATTGTACATTACGCAGTAACCTTACTTATGTACATACATATAAGTATCGCAAGTTCAGTATTTATAGTTATTTACAGTATTTTCTGTATTAGATGTCCTTGGTTTCCACGTTGGCGATTTATAGCTTTGTGCTGATCAAAAAAAAAGCAGAATGAAACATTAATGAACTGTCATAAGAGAATTATGTAATAGTTTGTTTAATTATTGATATTTTTGTTTCATTGAATTAGTCACAACCAGGTGAAGTTACTGAGGCTGTTAAATACGCCATTGATATTGGATATCGCCATATTGATTGTGCCCACGTTTATGGCAATGAAAAAGAAATTGGAGCTGCTTTGAAAGTAAAATTTGATGAAGGTGTTATTAAACGTGAGGATATATTTATTACGAGTAAATTGTGGTGCTCTTATCACAAACCTGAAAGCGTCGAGTACGCTATTAAACAGACATTAACTAATCTTGGCATTGATTATTTGGATTTGTATTTGATTCATTGGCCATTTGCATTTGAAAATGGCGATACACTTTTTCCAACTAATGAGGATGGTAGTACAAAATTGTCTGATATCGATTATCTTGATACATGGAGAGGAATGGAAGGCATTTATGATAAAGGACTGACAAAGAATATTGGAATAAGTAACTTTAATTCAGAACAGATTGATAGAATGTTGAAGAGTTGCAAAGTCAAACCAATGACTAATCAGGTAAGACATTACTCTGTTCATGAATAACAAAAGTAATTTGTACGCATTAATTTTTCTTCACATCTATTTTTTTTTTCTTTAGATTGAATGTCATCCATATTTGATTCAGAAGCAATTGAGTGAATTTTGTAAGGAAAAAGAAATTGTGGTGACTGCTTACAGTCCATTGGGATCACCTGATAGACCATGGGCCAAACCTGATGATCCTGTGTTGCTTGAAGATAAAAAATTGCTTGAGATTAGTAAAAAATACAATAAAACACCAGCACAAATTCTGATTCGTTATCAGGTATAGTTTAACGATCGCTTTTCTGACCTTGTTTTTATTCTCGTTTCTTCTTATCAGTTCTCCCGCACTGTTCCTTTTTTTCCTTCATTTATTCTATGATGAATTGAGCTTATAGCTAATATATCAATGGAAATTGATGAATAATTCGTTGTAATTATATATGTATAGCTTGATCGTGGACATGTTGTAATACCAAAGTCAGTGACGAAAGCACGAATATTAGAGAATTCTCAAGTGTTTGATTTCAAATTGACAAATGATGATATCACGTATATTGATTCATTCGATATCGGTGGACGTATTTGTCCCATGTCAAGGTATGTATGCAATTTTAATTTTAATATACTTTCATGAATGATTCAATCTATTGATAATAATGTAACTTAAACGCATGGAAATGATTTTCAGCTCCAGCAAAAGTCCATACTGGCCATTCAACATTCCATTTTAAAACCATTTATCAATAAAAACTTTCAATATTTTCAACAATTTTTTTTTCTTCTCTATCATTCACAAAATCATAAATGCATATATATTATATGAATTTCTACATGATTAATTAATGCTCATTATGATACTTGTTTCTGCAAATTATGTAATTGAATAAATTTCTGCCACATCACTGTAACATAAATGAAACATGAATTTAATACTTCCACTCATTGTCACTGTATCTTCTTTTAGCCGTTGGATATCTCAGTTATTTTCTCCTTGCTCAAGTATATATTTTTTTCCTCATTATTTTCGTAGTGCATTGCGATAAATTGTTTGAGTAGGGATAGACATGTGACTTCTCAGTTACCGACAAAAGTCAATATACCACCCGCACAGCATACACAGCTACCGTCTCGATCCACTGCACAGGCTGTAGTTACCTCCAATGCACACCATCTAAGGATGCAAACGATCACACCACGCTCGGAATTCTCACTCTCCTCTCTTCCAACCATCGAAGCGTACAGACCATATAATATATACACGTGGGTTTGTATATGGGCTCATTATATCAGTAATATATTTTAGAAAAGGGAATTCTTTATAACCAAAACAAAAAATGGAAAAGAAAAGAACTCGAGAGGAAAATGAAAATGAATGTGATCCTGTACCAAAGCATTTACAGGATGTTCACATAAAAAATCAAGAAAAACGATTAATAGTTATTCTGGAAAATGCACAATTGGAATCTGTTAAGGTTAGTAACAACTACATCATACATAACCTGCAAATAATTTTTATAGATATATAATAATGATTTATTTTAATTGATTATAATTTACGTATTTTAGGTGGGGAAAAAATTCGAACTGTTGAACTGCGATGATCATGTTGGTATTCTGACGAAGAATGATCGAAAGCCTGACAGCTGTATACCACATATTGTTCATCAATGTCTATTAATGCTTTTAGACAGTCTGTTGAACAGAGCGGGTTTACTCCAAGTGTATATTCATACTGAAAAAAATGTTTTAATTGAAGTAAATCCACAAACGAGAATACCGAGAACATTTAAAAGATTTGCTGGACTTATGGGTATGATATGATTGGCTGCTACAAATATAAAATATCATACAATACAATGCATAAATTTATAAAAATTTTTGAATTGGCAAGTTTATTAATTATATATTGTGTTTACATGTTAACAGTACAACTTCTTCACAAGTTTAGTGTTAGAGCGTCAGATGGACATACGAATTTATTAAAAGTAATAAAAAACCCGGTAACTGATCATTTACCTGTTGGTAGCCAGAAAATTTTAATGTCATTCAGAGCGAAGGATATCAGAAAACCTACTGACATTGTACCTGAAAATGAACCAATTGTTATTGTTATTGGTGCAATAGAACAGGGACAAGTAAGTTAATGCGTATTTTTATTATATGTACAATTATATAATCGCAAATAATAATTAAAATGTTATTATATATAAATAATAAATGGAATTTTCAGGTAAAAACTGACTACACCGAGAAGTCCATTGCTATAAGTGATTATCCATTATCAGCTGCAGGGACATGTATCAAAGTGTGCGAAGCTTTTGAACAAGTTTGGGGTGTGCCTTTATGAACCTAGACACTGAATATACATAAATACATTATTTATAATTATAATATGCCACTCAATAAATATTTTTCTTATTTATTATTACTGTATTATCTTTCAGCCTGCATACCTAAAAATAAAACCGGAATACATAATCGAGCAATTACAAAACTTATTTATAAAATATCCAATAGATTCATCTGGACTGTATAAATCAGATTTACTTTGGACGTTACAGGTTTTGAAAATTTTTATTAAGTCTCTTACCTCATTCTGCATTGACTTGCGTTACTTAGCCTACCTTTTACTAGTTTTTACTTTTCATTTATTTTTCTTAACCACTTTACTAATTGTTGTGACTCTTCTCAACTGAGAATTTCATTGAAGTGTTTTAATACAAGTTGACGAATGATGATATCACGTATCCTAATTCATTCGATATCGGTGGACGTATTTGTCCCATTTCAAAGTATCTATACAATTTTTCTTTTAATTTGCATTCATCAACAATATAATTAATTGATAATTATCTACATTACATATGGCGAAATGATTTTCAGCTGCAGCAAAAGTCCATACTAGCTATTCAACATTCCATTTATCGATGAAGCCTTTCAATATTCTTTTAAATTATTTTTCGTGTCGTATCCCGGTAAATTGGTTGAGTAGGAAGGGGTTCATATGCGGAGACTCAGTCAAGTGCAATTACCGACCAAGCCAATGTACCCGCACAGCAAACATGGCAACCGTTTCAATCCATTGTACGATGTGTGGGTACTTCCAATGCACACCACCTAAGGAAGCAAATTATCACACCACGCTCGGACTTGCAACTTTCTTCTCTTCCAACCATAGGATTGTTTATACATAAACCCGAACTTCTCGCGTTGGCTGCGACAACTATATATAATATATACACGTGGGTTTGTATATGGAACCATCGTATCAGTAATACACCTTTTAAAAGAGAATTCTTCATACTGAAAATAAAAAATGGGAAAGAAGAGAACTCGAGAGGAAAATGAAAATGAATATGATATTGCACCGAAGCATTTGCAGGCTGCTCACATAAGAAATCAAGAAAAGCGATTGATAGTTATTCTTGAAAATGCACAATTGGAATCTGTTAAGGTTAGTAACAACTACATCATACATGATCTCCAAATAATTTTGAATAGATTTACAATCGTGATTTATTTTGATTCATTATAATTTATGTATTTTAGGTGGGGAATATATTCGAACTGTTGAACTGTGATGATCATGTTGGCATTCTGAAGAAGAATGGCCGGGATCCTGGCAGCTGTAGACCAGATATTGTTCATCAATGTCTATTAACGCTTTTAGACAGTGCATTGAACAGAGCGGGTCTACTCCAAGTGTATATTCACACTGAAAAAAATGTTTTAATTGAAGTAAATCCACAAACGAGAATACCGAGAACATTTAAAAGATTTGCTGGACTTATAGGTATGATATAATTGGCTGTTTCAACATTAAATCCCATATTTGCCTATTGGATTATCACGAAGATAAAACCAAAACGATTTACAATTTCCTTTGCACGAATTTATAAAAATTGGTGAATTAGTAAGTTTAATAATTATATATTGTTTTTTCATTTTAACAGTGAATCTTCTTCACAAGTTTAGTGTACGCGCGTTAGATGCAAATATGAAATTATTAAAAGTAATAAAAAACCCGGTAACCGATCATTTACCTGTTGGCAGCCGAAAAATTTTGATGTCATTTAGTGCGAAAGATGTCAGAAAACCTATTGAGATTGTACCTGAGAGTGAACCAATTGTTATTGTTATTGGTGCAATGGCACATGGACAAGTGAGTTAATGCGTATTTTTATTATATGTACAATTATATAATCGCATATAATAATTATAAAGTCATTATGTAGAAATAATAAATGGAATATTTCAGGTAAAAGCTGATTATACAGAGGAATCCATATCTATAAGTAATTCTCCATTGTCAGGAGCATGGGCATGTGGCAAAGTGTGCGCAGCAGTTGAACAAGTTTGGGGTGTAATGTAAATATAATATTATGATTGAATTGTTTTTTTATATTTTTAATGTGTCAATAAATCAGAATTGTTGGTAGTCGTGCATTTTTAATTATTTGAAAGACAATGGATATACATAAATATATTATATATAATTGTACTTTGCCACTTAGTGAATATAAAACTACAATGTAAATATTACTATTGTTTATATACATGTATCATATTATTATTGTTTTTTATTACTTGGATAATTGATTGCGTCTAAAATTTTACTTTGCCAATTAAATTATTTTTGATTAATATAATATTGTCATTGTAAAATTTATCCCACCAATTAATAATCTTTGTGTATGCAAGGATAAAGAATATCAAAAAATAATATCACATATATGTTTATAAAATTATCAACATTTCCATATATATTTGAATTCAATGGATTCATTGGCGCACTGGAAACACTTTTTCGGGTTACATATATATAGTGTGTGGAAAGTGATGACAGAGTGGCGATCGAAGCGACAAATGAAAATGAACATTTACTCCAAATGAAATTCTAAACACTGTCGCCATTTTATATATGAGAAATCGTCGCTGTGGCGTCTTTAGATATCCAAGCCTCACACATGTATAAATATAATAATTAATATTGAAAACAGACTAAAGACAATTTGAATCAATAAAAATGGTAAGCAATGAAATATTATTATAATAACATTTACTTAATGTGCAATGTGAAAATTAAATACATTGTTTAACAACACCTTTTATCCACGTGACAAACTAACCTCTTGTGACGTTAAATTATTCCGATTAATGTTTATTAACTCACATATATTTACTGTAATATTAACTTATAATGTTGGTTATTATTTCATAGAAACCTCTTATGTTACACGGGCACGAGCGTGCCATCACAAAAATAAAATATAGTCGTGAAGGTGATTTAATATTTTCCGCAAGTAAAGATAAACAACCAAATGTATGGTATTCATTAAATGGCGAGAGATTGGGTACATTTAATGGTCATAATGGTTCCATTTGGTGTATTGATATTAATTGGGACACAACGAGATTTATGACGGGCTCTGGTGACAATTCATTGCGAATTTGGGATTGTCAAACTGGTTTGTACATCAATTTACCACCACAACTCACCGCAAAATTAATAGTTCATTCAATTACTTTGATATACAAACGTAATTTGTTTACTTATTTATCTTATTTTTTCTTCAGGCAAAGAAATCGGCCAATTGTTAACAAACAGCTCTGTGAGAACATGTTCTTTCAGTTATTCAGCAAATACTGCTGTATATTCAACTGACAAAGCACTTGGTCACCAGTGTGAAATGTTTATCATTGATACAAGAACGGTGAATCCTGTAATGTCGCAAGACGACGCAATTCGACGCATTTCCCCCAATGGACCTAGGATCTCAGCTATTCTTTGGGGCGCACTCGATGAAACAATCATTACTGGACACGAGGATGGTGAAATAAACCTTTGGGACATGCGGGTATGTATAGTACAATTATGAAATTAAATAATTAGAAATTGTGAATTAATTGAGTAAAATATATTTGCAGACTGGCAAAAAATTGAATTCACATAAAGGCCATAAATCTCAGATCAACGACATGCAATTCAATAAAGACGGCACAATGTTTATCACAGCATCAAAGGATCATACAGCGAAATTGTTTGATAGCGAATCGTTGATGCATTTGAAAATGTACAAAACTGAAAGACCCGTAAATTCTGCCACCATTTCGCCAATTTATGATCATGTAGTGCTTGGTGGTGGGCAAGACGCTATGGATGTAACAACAACATCGGCGCGTCAAGGAAAATTCGACGCGCGTTTCTATCATCTCGTGTTTGAAGAGGAATTCGCGCGGCTCAAAGGACATTTTGGTCCAATTAATTCATTGGCGTTTCATCCGAATGGCCGTAGTTTTTCGAGTGGTGGTGAAGATGGTTATGTTCGTATCAATACATTTGATCAATCGTACTTTGACTTCCATTTTGAGTATTGATAAAAAAAGAACAAAAATCATAAAAGCAAACGGAAAAAAAATTGAATTGTGAATTATAAAAAGTAATTTGTAATGAAAAATTATGTCTGGCAAAATACAATGTTGGTATACATTATTTATTCAATATTTTCTTTTTACTTGATTTCATTATTGTACAAATTATTACCGGAACGCAAAATTATTTGTGTTTTTATTGTAATTCACTAAACCGCCATTTTGTTTTGTCCCATTTTTTTTCCTTTTTTATTTCGTTTATTATGAATAAGTGTTAGAATTAAATTTTTCTTTTAGTTTTCACCTACTTTTACCAGATATTATTTCACCCAGAGTACTATACATGTATTATTGTGCTATACCTGGCATTTATAAATCCCAAATATGAAATAATACATTCCGTCAAGTGCCGGAAAAACAAACACCTTAAATGTTATTAATTAATTTATTAATAACTCTTCGCGTTGAATACATTTTTTCCGAGTTCTAAAATTAATTGTCCTATAGTAATGTACAAAAATTATTCAGGGAGAGGGGCAAAAAAAATAAGTAAAATTATTTAAATATTCGCATTTTACTCGCACTAACGCACTCTCTCTCTCGTCTTCTCATATTTTTTTTTATATCACTTAATTAAACGGCTATCTACATATCGGTTACATATTACAAGCCTATTATTTGGGAGTTTATACAAGAAAAAAATAAAAGAAAATATGATAAATCTCATGCTTTCAACTTGTCACACTGTCTTTAATTAATAAATTCACAATATATGAACATCTGTATGAATGTAATATTCCGTTTTATCAGAATAATAATGTACGTTTTCTTGTTTTTCTTTTTTTTTTATTTTTACTTCGCAATTTGAAAATGATACTTGAGTCGCCGTCACAGATTTCAATGTTGCGAATTAGATAAATAAAAACATAGTAAAACAGAACAGATAATTCTTCGGGTTTGTTTCACAAAGTGCACGTGTGAACAAATATTTGATAAATAAAAAAAAATGATGAAAAAAAAAACTAATATTATCATGCGCAATTTTTTTTTCATGGCCTATGAATCATTTTTGTTTTATTGATATACCATTTTTTTTTTGTTTATATAATAAACCCTATGTTAATGTACATTTTGTTTGTTTTTTAAGACCGCAAAAATAAAACTGGATATATTTATTCGTTTTTTATTACAATGTATCAGGACAGTGATGTCCAACTTAATAAGTAAATAGATACAATGTACAGTATTTTTTTTTTTATTTTCCGATTACCCCGTGATGATGACTGTTTATATATGTATACCATAAATTACTCAATTACATACAACTTTATATAAGATTCCATTTTTTTTTGTTCAAAAATTTATACGATGATGCATGGATTGGATGATTAAAGCGACAAGGTAAATTAATTATAATATGGATTCCCTAATAATTGTTAGAAAAATATTCATGGGTGTGTGAGAATTACTAAATTTTTGTTGGTTTTTTCCTCTACTCAATTTGAAATTAATAATTACATACGAAGGACCTCCGCGTTATAATTTTTTTTTTGTAATTTAGCCATTGTAAAAAAAAAAATATATAATAAAACATTTCATTCATTATTTTCAAATCGCGTTATAATGATTTTTTGTTTTCTCTCTCAATTTCTAAGACATGTCAGTGCACTCGAGCAATGTTCACTGCAGTGCTCTGCGATATATCATCAACGACACATCCACAATCAATCTCAGAATTTCAATAAAATATATAAAGAACTACTCTATAATGAGTTTATTTATTTTGTTTTTTTTTCTCCTTTGATTCCTTTCATTTCCTTTTTTTTTTGTTCATTTACCCACGAGTGACACGACAAAACGTAAAAACACACATTTTATTCTCTACTTCTTTCCCCATTTCTTTTATCTCTATTTTATTTTATCTTTTTTTTTTTTTCCCTTAAAATTTCCATTCTGTGATTGTTCATATCTAACTACAATTAGTGTAGGCAATTGTGGGGTGACGAGGGGGTTCAGGATAATAACCGCGCGTCTTCAGGAACAACGAAGGAGTCATACTGAAGGCCACCCATTGTAATGTTATTCTTTTTTTTTACAGTCTATTATTATTATTATTTTTTATGCATGTCCGATAACAACAATAAAAATTCTTAAATAAATATATCGGTATAATCATCGATGGAATATTATTACGCAGTCAACTAGTGTGTACATGTATGCATGTAAGTGTGTGTGTTCTGTATCTTTCTCTTCTTTCATTATTCATGTATTTCATCTGTTATTATTATTATTATTATTATTTTACTTCAACATTACTTTTTCATTTCACCCAAAAACAAACAGAAGACAGAAAAAAATTGTAGATGACTCATTTTTCTTTCTCTTACACATTTTTCCATACATTTTCTCACTCCATGTTCCTCCTTTCTCAATCTCAGTTTTCATTTGAACACCTGCCCTTTATTAGTCAAAATTGTAATCCTTACATTACACATATACACGGCACAATATGACATTCAAACCAGCAAAAATGTTTAATTATCCACGTATATATAATATATTTGTTATTATATATATATTTTTTTTTTCTTTTTTTTTTCATTTTTTTTTCGTTCCATTTTTTCTTCTCTTTCATAAATGTGGCGAGGGATGGGAAAGTGCAGGGGTGGAACGGGTAGGATCTACCTCTTTGTAATTCATTAAGACAAGACGACGCACGTATATCACTCAGCTGACAATTGCTATTTGCTTCTGCCTTGTGAGCTACTACTCGATCTTGTTGCCTTGGCTGGTTGCGGTATAATTGTTATTTCATCATTTATTTTCAATGGCTTCAATAACGAATCACTTGATCTCGATGACGGCGATGATGGTGTATTTTTCTTGTCCATAACACGTTTAGCAACAACACTGTGAGCTGAATATACATGATTTTCAAACTGCTTATACATTCCAAATGTCGCAGTACAAACGGTACATTTATATGATAGGTGAGCTGGTTTCAATGTCATTCCATGATCCCGCGCTACGTGATTCAATAATTTCCATTGATAAACCTTCAATTAAGAATAACAAATGTAAAATCATTAGTGGAGTATGGTTAAATGTTCTTTTATTGAATTGAAAGAATGAAAAAAAAAAAAATAATAGAAAATAGTGATTTCTTACTCTGCCACATGCTGGACAACGGCCTGCATCTTTTCCCTTATTTGCTGCTTCTTGCATGCTGGACGTGACGAGTCCGTGAGATCCAAGTAGATGTCTTTCCAATCCCTTGGAAAAAATAACGCAGAATAAATTATTGAATAATTAATAATTATTCGTATTTGTGATAAAAAAAAAAAAATAAGTTAATATGTATGCAAGGTCTTACTTGATCCGTAAAGAATCGGAATTGACACTTCTGACAGTTCAATGGCGGTCGATTGTAGATCATCTTTGGATGTATCTTGACTTTGTGGATCCATTGCATATGATTGCGAAGTTGTTCTAAATCCTGTATAAAATTAATCGAAAATTAAATGAAGAGAAAAAAAATGAACGAGATGAAAAAATATTCAATGACAATAATTGCTAATTGGTTTTATTATTCTTCAGTCAAGGTAATTAGTGTATTGCTCACCTTAATATATCCGTCGCAAATTTCACATATAACAAATGTATTTTTTCCGCCAGGCTTCGACGATGAGCCTGTGCCCGAAATTGGCGTTTGCGTTGTGGTACGCGGTAATGGAGTTATAGATATACTCGGTTGGCTCAATAATTTCGCTGTTGGACTCTTCGAACTCACCGTCGTATTCTGGAATATTGCAGAATCAATATTATTATCATCATCAAATAATTAAAATGAATAACTGATGAGAAAAGTGTAAATATCTCATCCGCCACAACCACAGCGCTCGAGATATTATTTAATTTCATGGATAATTAATAACAAGTGAATATGTATATAATTATTATTAGTGATAAATTGATTTTGCACGAGTGATCATCAATTTGTAACGTATCAATTACTGAATGATGCCATTGTAGATTAGCATGCACGGCGCTAGTTAATAGTGATTGCACAAAGTTCATAAACTAATTGATTAATTAATTAAATTTACTAATTATATTATTGGGGATTGTGTTTATGAAGACTTATTTCATCTGTGAAATTCATAATTTTAATTTTATCCCCGGTCCAATGGTCAAATTACGGAAAAAAAAAAAAAAAGAAACAATTGCCAAATCAGTGAAAAATGAAATAGCGAAATAAATTGAATAAATACCAAACATTTAATTGCCAGTTGATTTTTAAATTTATATAATAAGCGCATGCCCACAAAAAATATCAATAGAATATGAAAATAATAGAAAAAGTACAAACAAACAAATAAATAAATAAATTTAAAAACAAACATTCTATTGCCCAATAATGTTATCCCGACAATTTGGTTACCTGTAATGAGGACAATCTAGATTGAGAGTCGATTACATTGGATACAAGGGCGATGGGTGTGGGTCGACCGGAACTGCCGCAGCTACTGCTACTCACCCCCGATACTGCTGATGTGACAGTCCCAGAGCCACCCACCACCTGTCCACCACCCACATATTCTGTTATCAACTCAATCAACCGTCGAATTAACGGGATACGCATAAAAATTATCTCACTTTTATTTGTTTGCTCTCTAGATCTACAAACTCCCATTCATGACCTAAATATAATTATCAAACATCTACGACCACTAGCAAACTACACGTAACACCCAAAATTCATTTATCAAATTATCATATGGCCAAATTAACAGTCTATAGCTATCGCAGCTACTTTGAAAATAGTATTATTTTATTGAATAAACATTGGACGATTAAAATTACCTGGAATATTTGGTTACTGCCAAATTGATATGATGTTGGCACTAATAATCCTGATGACGTTGGCCGATACATCATTCCAGCAACGTTATCTAAAAGACGATGAATTTATACGTTGTATAAAACACCAATAAAATATATGGAATTTAATGAAAGAAAAAAATAACCTTGTCGAACTGTTGTGCTGCCAGGTCTCAATGTTTTAACATCAGAATAACGTGGTTGCATGGGTGGCCGTCCTCTGCCACGACCCACACTCGGTGCTGGAAGTAATTTTGGTAACAGTGGCTGTGGGCCTTTGGCATTCATTGCCATTGCCAAAGCACTTGTATTAACTGGACCAACATGACGTGCGCGATTGAGTCGCGGTATCTTAGCGGGAGGCTCCCAATCCGATGTTGGTTCAAGATTACGTTCAGGCCTGAATTTCTTAGTACACGCAAGTATGTGTCGTGTCAATTTGCCCTTTTGATTGTCCTCAAACGGACAATTTGGACATTGATGAAAAGCCGGGCCACGTTCAAGTCTACCACGCGTATTGTGCTCAGCCTCCATATGAAATAATATATCGTGCGGACTGCGCACTTCCAACGGACAAAAATTACATTTATATACGTAATTACGCATATGTGGTGTTTCAAGATGATGCTGCATTACCAATGCCGATTCCGTTTTAAAATTACAAAATTCACACTTTTTCATTTCTAAGTGGAATGGTTCATTATTCTCTTTGCTAAACTCTAAATTCTTAATCAATGAATTTATTGCCATTTGAGTTTCAGCTGATGTACCACTACCCTTGCCTTGACGACGTTTTTGCGTACGTAATAAATCAGTTTGCACAAATTCTTGTACTAAATTAACGCCAATTTGCATAAAAAATTTGCCCAATGGCAAATCAAAATATGTCATAACTTTATTCTTATCATCCAATTTATCATCACCTCCATATGATTTATCAATTAAATCAATTGTATCACCGATATCACTGTCCTTTTTATGACTCTTAACACTCTCTTCGCCTTCACTGTCATTTCTACCCGACTCTGACGAATCATCTTTATTACCGCTGTCCAATTTTTTTCCACTATTCTTTTTCATAGCCTTCAATTCACAATCGCGTTCCTCAATACTTTTTTCCAATTTTGTGACGAATTCTTTGAGTGGTTTTAACGGCGGCTTTTCATACACATAAGGAACAATAAATGATGGCGCTTCAACAACAAACATGTCGTCGGTGAGTGTGGGTAAAATTTGTGGCGGTGGCGCAGGAGTTGGTACTGCTGTAATACTGCTACTCATTTTTGCACTCACTTGCCCAGTCTTTGAAGACATTGGAACTGGTGTTATAGTTGTCCGCATATTCGGATAAATTGTTTGTGTTCCGCTTAGACCCACTGGCATCATTGAAAATGAACCTGAACTTGTTATTGAATGATGATGATGGTGATGAAGTTGTTGTTGTTGCTGTTGGTGATGGTGGTGTTGCTGTTGCTGCTGCTGATGTTGCTGCTGTTGGTGATGATGATGTTGTTGTTGTTGTTGTTGTTGTTGTTGATGTTGCTGTTGTTGATGGTGATGATGAGATGATGATTTATTACTGCTCACTGGAATACCACCACGACCAGACAATATTGAATTTGTGTCTATTATCACTAATGTGGGCTCCTTTTTCCCACCCTTTGACGATTTACTGCCTGCTGCTATTTCAACAAGACGTTTAGTGTCATTGACAACGATCGTCGTTTTGCTTGCTTTTATAGGCGACTTCAGTTTTGAATTCTCTTTATCTTTACCGTCAATGCACGCGAGCGGATCTTCCGGTTTTATTTCTTCAATATCGGACGAGCCTTCGGGATCCACTTCCTCTTCAGGCTCTTTTTCAATGTAACTCGTGCGTTTAATATTTCTCGAACTACGTCGCGGTGTTATATTACTCAAATCAATTTGTTTCCGCGCTTTTTTGGCCTTTTGCTCTTTTGGCGAGCGCTCATCTGATGTATTGTGGCCATTGCTTTTATTCTCAGTTATTTCCTCGATATCGGGACTACCGATACTACCATTCTCCTCACAAATTTTCAAGTCGGACGTTTCAACACTCGATATTGACACAACGCTTTCATTTAATTGCTGTACTTCGCTGCTGCCCGATGTATTTTTTACTCCTCTCACTTCATCATCATCGTCATCATTGTCATTCTCATTATCGATATCATCAGCATCATAATGCTTTTCTAATTCATTATCACTCACCATATGGACATCAGCACCACTTTCATCAATAAATTCAACGTCTGAGCCATCATGTTCGTCCTCTTCATTATTATCAATTTCCATTGATTCAATGGAAATATTTTTACACGCTTTCTTCTCATTTGACACTTCACTAATATTGTTCTCATCACTTACAACACCACTTGTTGCTACTGGTGCCACAGTACCTGGTGCTTTTGCTGTTGTTTTTGTTGATGCTGATACTAATGTTATTGATAATGATGATGATGATGATGATAATAATGATGTTGTGGTTGATTCTTTTTTATTATTTTTATCACGTAAATTTGTGTCATTTGTATTTAATAATCGTTCATTGGCAATACTCTCATTATCGGGTACATCATCGTCCTCATCGTATTCGTCATCTTCATCCTCAAGTGCATCTTCCTTATCATCGTCCAATGCTTCCATTGCATCGTCAACATCATCAACTGGTGCATCAGTGGTCACCATTTTGCCGTCTGATCCCATATTGGTTGCGTCAACAAGCTTGTCACTGTCATTGTAGTTACCATTGAGACCATTTGGAATTACCGCATCTACGCAAATATACAATATTAAACAACTAAAATTGTTATGATTGGAGAATTTGATATTTAATAGTGATATTGCTTGTGAAATCGATTGAATTCCGTATTAATGACGCGATATCGATAGGAAATTGGAGCAATTACTATTAAACAGTGTCGGAGATAATGAAAAACGTTGGATGTTTAGTTGGGTGTCAGCGATGAAGGAAAATAATAAGATAGATATCATACCTTTGACTACATCTGGATTGTCATGAGACGGGTCCTTGACCAGTGGATCTTCCAACGTGCCTTCCATGGGGCCACTGCTGCTGTCCGGGTTACCCTGATATGATGAATCAGTCGAAATGAAACAAACAAAAAAGAAAAGAGAAAAATTTATAAATATTTCTCAGTTAAAATCAAAGTTTCAACCAAAGACAAAAAAAGCGAACGGGTAAAAAAAACAGATTCTTTTTTAAATTGTCAACCTCACGTTGGACGCGTTCACGTCCACGAGACGAGGTCGGAACGCCTACACTTGATCGCTTGTATTTTTTTCTCTGCTCGTACAATTACAACTTTTGCTTATGATATAATACGAAAAAACACATGAAACTTCCACACACACCACCACCACCACCACTTACAGAAATAATAGTTGAGAAAATTTTTCAAAATGGCGCACGACAAATTCCGCACTCTCCGGGAGCTCCCTCAACGTCCCATAACCAATAAAATATCGTTTCGTATATAACCCCGATGGCCGCGGCGCGGGGTTGTGATGAGTTTTGTCTGTGTCTTTCTTGTGTTATCCAAGATAGCTGTGATTAGTTTTGGAGCGACGCCGTGAATATAACAAAAATCAACGAAACAAATAAATAGATAAATAAATAAAAAAAACAATTATAATAAATACCAAATAATTCAGTGCTTTCTATTTTTTTCGTTTCTCTCTATCTCATTGTTGTTTTATCCTTTTTGTATTTCAGTTTCACTACACCCGTACAAAACATACACACAGACGATAGGAGATGTCTCCCAAAACTATGTAAATCACACATATAGTAAATATAAAACAATAACTATAGACAGAGAGGAGCGTCACTACAAATACATATATATGTATATATGTATATATACACACCCAGCTTCCTTGAGGAAAATCCAGGAAGTCTGTTAAAAGTTTGTAGACGCCGAGAGGTGACTCTCCTGCGTGCACGCGTATACGAGAGACGTCGAGAATGAAAATGTGAGATAGAGAGGGAGCGAGCTTGTAGACGCGGGGGGTCGGAAAGAGAGGAGAGATACTCGACGATTGTGAGGAACGTTGTGGCGTCGCTCGGTCAGTCAGTCAGTCACCTGCAAGCCACGTTCTAGAGCTCAAAAGAGAAAAAGATAGAAAATTAACCACCACTTAATCACTACTTTATACCTTGATCTATCAGTTCATTATTTTAAAAGTCCAATAAAATCGTCATATTACAAATTGTGAATGGGAGAGAGAGAGAGAGAGAGAGAAAAAAAAAAGCGAAACGAATGAAAATGGAATTCGATCTATTGTCCTGCATAATATGTGAAATGTGACACGAGTTATTTTATTGTATTTATGTATACAGGATTTATCTATTTGAGAATGGTGGATGGATCACGACCTACTCTCTAGAGAGCATCGACAGACACGAGCCTTTCTCTCCGTTTTCAATGGAGGAATTATTGAAAAGGACGTAATATCCTCTTTGCAAATAATCAACTCGTCTCAAAAGTTCCTCCTATCCTATCCTACATTCATACTATTTTTTGTTTCCTCATTTCTTTATTTTTTTTTTTTATTTTTTTTCCAATAAATTATTTTCATAACGGCCAATATTTTCCTTCTTTTCGATCTGTTTTGCATATTTGACATTTTAATTAATGGCAGGGTCTCACTGTCTCGTTTAAAACCGTACACACACACGTGGGTTTTTAAAGCTGAGATATTTGAAATTGGCGCCAGATGAGAGAAAATAACAATTTGACAATTGTGGAGAATAATCAACTGGCAAATATCTTCTTTTTCGTCTTCAATTTGTTTTTTTTTTTTTTTTTGAAGTAAAAATACATATATATATATATATAGTGTAAACATTTTCCCAAAGGAACACTCCTTTTCCCTTTGTCATTGCTCGCTCAATCTCTTTCTCTCTACCATTTCTTCATAATCACCCTCAACATATGGATTTAACAATACTAATTTAACCACATAATTTATTGGAAATGTATACTTAAATAGTTGGTCAATTACCAATTAAAATTTATCTCGATACGTGAAATGGTGAAATTAAAAATGGCAATATTATATTTCTAAATGATTATATATATATATATATACATATATAAATATAAATATATCGATGAAAATTACACGCCAGATGGCGGCGGCAACGGTGGTAACGTTAAAAAAAAAGTTGTACATCAGGGCCGTGATTAAATGAGGGTTCATTAAGGAAATGGAGGTGGGAGGAGGACGAGATAGAAAAGGGCAAAGATACATGCACACAAATACACGATGTAAATGCTGAGGAGAGGGTGAAAGGATCGACAAAAATAACTATTAGTATATATATATATATATATATATATATATATACACATAAGTGTCTATTGAGAAACGAAGTCGAAAAAATAAATCAAAATAATAAATTTAATTGTATTGATTTGAATTGAATAACGAATTAGAATAATATCCACTATTGTGTAATAATAATAATAATAATTAATTATTGAAGTTTGGTCAACTTTGTCGCAATAAATATCGATTCATTGGATAGAAAAAACATTGAATCACAGTTCTCAATAATAATTTCAATATGATAATTACAAAATCCAATTATATAAAGTACTGGTCGTTATTATTCCTCTTCTTACTTTTGTTTTTTTTTTATTTATTCGACAGTCCAATAAAGATATAGCCGAAAAAAAAACCAAAAAAAAAAAATAAAGAAGAAAATGATTAGAAATATTTGTGATAATATTTATGAAAAATAGGCGAATAAAAACCAAAATATAAAGATATTATTTGTATTGTGTAAAAATATTATTGCTATTTGTTCATTATGGCAAAGTGAAATAGTGAAGTTGAATTATGAATATTGTAATCTTCAATAAATAATGGAAAATTGAGACATTTCATTATAATATATATATATATATATATATATATATATATAAATGAACATGATTAAGCTCTTCGCAAAATAAATAAAAAGAAGGGTTCCAAATAATAATTGTCACGGCCCTGATCGTATTGTGTTATTCGATGCCGCAATATCACACAAATGACATACTCGACAAATTCAAATTTTGCAAACTTCACAATGATGGATCGTTGAATTAACGATAACGTTTTATAATAAATAACCCTGTGATATTTGGAATACCCACGTGTAATTTACTCCTAGCATTAACCCCACATTTATATAATTATTGTAAAATGAAAAAAAAAAAAAAAAAAATTAGCGCGAACCCTCCTCCCGCCATTTCCTAAAACTTCTCGTAGGACATTTTAGAAGTTGTGTTCATGGAGCTTACACTCGAACAGCTGCCGTGGTGATCGCGTGCTGTCCGATCGCCTTGCACGATTATCACCCTGAAGAAGGTGTATTGGAGGCCACACACAAATAATATATCTATGTATATATATGTATATATATGTAGTTAGATACTACTACTACAAAAGTATACACCACCACCACGCTTTTACAATATATATTAGATAGATGCCGCGCGCTTATTCAAAATGCCTCACACATTTATCATTCATCACTTATGTTATCACACAATACGTAATTCGTTCACACGCGTATTCAAAATTAATACTGTTGCTCGTAATAAAAATAATTCACATATATTTTATGTTTATTTGTAGCTCGACGTCACGGATCCTCCTTACCTCCGTCGTCTAAAACTGCCAAGATGGCCGACACACCTAATCACGTGACCCCCCAACATTTTATATGACGTATGTATATGCACGCGCGTTGAAAAGAGTTGGATGATATGGTTAAAGGGATCTGCATTATGGCCCAGTAAAATTTGTTGCTTACTGTCACGTGATTCGTTTGCTCATTCTCTATCAACCAATCATTCTGTTCTATATCATCCTATACTAATATTGCAATGAGGACAAAATGCAACTGCAACAATCCTCAGATATAATAATGGAAATTGAGAACGTTCCATTTAACTATTGTGTTTGTGCTAGTTGCCAACTCGATCATTCCGTGTTTTTTTCCAGTTTTTTTTTATTTTACACCAACAATTAAATTTCACTCTGTTCTTGTATAAAATATCATAAGATGTATATTTCTTCCGTTTACAATTATCTCACTGCTCTGTTTTCATACGCGGTTTGATTTTACAACAATTTTAATTATGTATGCGATTGAATTTTGTATTGACTTTATCATGTACAATTTTATTTATTCGTTTTCATCATCGTTCTCATTGAAAGACAATATTGCTTTTGAGTGTTTATATTTTTTAATTTTTTTATTTGTCGGTTCATCTTTCGAATTGAACTGTTCGTCAAGGGTTGATTTGGATTTTCGATTGAATATCACACGCTTGGATAAATCCGCTCGAGTATTTGCCTCCTCTATAAGAAAATCATTTGGTGCATTAGATCAATCGCACTTTAATTCATTAAAAAAATATTTCTAATTAATATCAATAAACGAACCTTCTTCCTTTGTCTTTTTAAATGTATCTGCCTCTTCAGCCGTTAAATCTCCGGCATTTAAAACAACAACAACGGGCTCTTCTTCAATTTTTCGTGGTGCCTCATCCTCATCATCATCATCATTCCAGCCTTCAAACGCCAAAGGGTCCCCTCGCTTAAACAATCAATACTCAATATTATTTATTGGAATATATGTATTTATTACTTGACTTGTTTATGAAAATAAAAAGGATTTACTTTTGTGTCAACTGTAGGACCTTCTTTAAAACCGGCCTGTGCTTTAAGTTCTCTTAAAAATTTCGGCTCTTGCGGTTTTATATAGGTTATGTTATGCTTTTTCCGCGACATAATTGCACCAGTGTAAAAATTATATTTGATTTTATAATAGCAACGGGTTTATTATTATGACGAGAATACAAAAGTGCGCTGCACCACTGCATAATCAACGAAATAGTGGAATAACGACAATGACATAATCAAGACAACAAGACTGACAGCTGATTCAAGAAGAGTTTGAATATATATACATCATATGTGATTGCTCTGTAGGTATATTCGAGAATTAATATTCTTGGATTTTGCAGTATCACCAGTCGATAAAGACAAATTGCATTCCAGGAGAATTAATGTATAAATCTATTGTTTCAGCAGTGGCGGAATAATTATATTCTGTTACACACGACACCATTATATTGTTTGAAGCCTTCACAAATCACATACTATATTATCAATTTCAAATGATGTTTTAATACAAAATAATACATAAATTTATATCAGGTTAATCATAACTATTTTCTCATAATCTGTAATATGTGATCGTCGATTTATTAAACGCTTCTTTGCCCCCAATAATTCAGTTGGAATTAATTTTCTGTCATTGACATTCAACTTATTCCCGGTAAAAAAAAGGACAATTCAAAATGGCGATAAAACGAGTCGTAATAATCAATAAAATTACCACTCATATCCGGTATAGTTTATTTATTTTTTTTTGTCTTTGCAATTTGGGATTGGTACTTGCGCGCGCACAAGCCTTCGGCTTCACATCAAACAAATGTCTTCTATATCATTTAATAATATTTGTTGATTCAATTGGTTTTATTGCAAACTGATTGCTCTGCCCCCAACCCCCTCCACGACAATGGTACTATTCAATTGTTCATTGTGCTCTGTACATACTTTAAGTTAAGTGAATAAATGTGAACCATACCACGTGTCAATACAATACAAAGGAAATATTGTTGATGAAAATGATGGCAAAATCAGTGAGTTCAATTGCTGAAGATTATTTCTGTAATTTAAATCCACTTGCAAAACGTATTGGTGAGGATATAAAAATGACCAAAGAAGCATATGAGGAATTGTGGAATACATTAACCTTAAAGGAAAAAAATCAGGCCATTGATGAAACAATAATTCAGCCAGAGGTTGCACTGAAATACAGCAACGTGTCTAATGTCGATTTACCAAAAGATTTACAAGAATTCTATCCAAAATTAAGAAGACAAACTGGTTTGAAATATATTATTGATGAGACTGGCGCGGTAAGTGATAAAATTTATATTATATCGTATATTAATTCAACATCGAAGATAACATTCTATTGAATTTATCATTTTTAATTTGTTTTATTTTACCCTTATAGACATTAAAATGGAGAGACGAACATTCGGCACCATTTTCATTTATGACTCAGTCTCAAATGAATTTAAATTTAGCTGGATACTCAGACAATCCAACAGCAAAAAATCCGGGGAATTATGGTGATGGGTCACCACATTTTGCAAGTCCAATAAAAATGGATGATGGAAGTTTTGAGAGTTCATTGAATGATTACAGCGTTGCGTCTACAAATCAAGTGAGTTTTTATCAGACATCGGAGAGCTATTCCGACACTGTATTCAAAAGTATCGATACAAATAGACTGAATAATTGCGCAAGCAGTGACAATACCGGTAATATATTTACAAAATTAATAAATAAAAAGACTTTAATGAAAATAAGTAATAGCTCGGATGATGATTTAGAGAGTTTAGTGCCACAAAAAAATATTGCCATAATAAATGACCATAAAAATATTATCATTGGTAATAATGCCAATAAAAATAACATGAATATTAATTTATCGAATTCACGACCAAAATCGATTGATATCAATGAATCAACAGCATTATTGGAGACACCATCGTCATACAGTAGCTTCCAATCATCTCAAACCAATCAAGATGATGGTATACCAAAGACTGGTTTTGAATTTTTAGACAATTGGTAGAACGGTGAGAGCAAAGATGACACATCTTAAAAACTCAAAGTGAAAAAAAAAATGAAAAGTAATAAATAGGAATAAAGTAGTATATCGTATTATTTATCTGCGATTTTTAAATCCATGACTATACAAAGATGCGATAGACTGAGAAAAAAGAATAATTCATTATTCACAAATACTTCATCACTTTCATATCAATCGAGTACAAAAAGAATTGTATTTTATTCGCATTATATGTAATGGTGTACTCTTCTTTTTTTCTATATATGTGTGGACAATAGATTATTATTAATGTCCAATTTTTATAACTATATATAAATTTTTACTGTAACCCAATTAATTTATCGTTAATTAATCAGTATCGAAATAATTGAATGTGTATCGAAATAGTTTTATAAACATTTGGATAAATAAAATATTCAGGGTGATTAATCTGAAAATAAATAAATAATTGAATCGTCAATATTTTAATTGTAAATTGTTTTATTACAAATCTCGTAAATAGTATGATTTACATTCAATATAAATCATTCACTTATTTGCCATTATTGCTTTTTCTTGTTTCGTCGTAGTTTTTTTTAGCTTTCAACACGTATTTCATTTGCTTTATACAACATCGAGGCAGATGTAAAGTTAATATTTACAATTGTTTTATAACACAGTAAATATATAATGAATTATTATTACAGAAAGAAAAATATACAACATTACAAAACGAGACTTCGTTTTTTTTTTCTTTCCTAGCTTCATGGCAAATTATTAAAATGAAGAGTTATAAAAAAGAATATCAGTCTCACAGAATATATGAATCGAAAATTATTACAATGTCACCGTCATTTTATAATATGGCTAAAGTTAGCGAATCATTCGCATATTATTTACAAAATTCTCATAATAAAACAAAAAAAAATAATATCAATAAAGAACCATATCTTTTTATAATTCTCTGCGCGCTTATTAAAAAAATGTGTGTGAACATTTTGTTTTCAATGAAAAATGGCACAGACTTTCCATCATTTAGAATACAAATCAAGTTAATAAGCCACGTGATTTTTTTTTTTGCCATTAAAAGACAATTTCTTTAGCTATGTAAGAACTGTACAACAAACTATCGAGACACCCTGATACAAGATGTCTATATTCAAGTTAACAATTAATATCTTAGGTATCTACTACATACACACGCATTGACACACACACACATTCTAACAATCTTCCGTTTACATACATCGTGTCATGACTCAAAAACTTTTTAAAACATATACAATTTATTTCCTCTCCTAATTTTATTGTCGTATATATTTTCATGGCAAGATATCAGTAAAAGAAAATAGAAATTTCTTAAAGCTCGTGAATTGAAGTTAAACACGAAAAACGTGTTTTTTCATACACATACACACACACACGCGCAGACACAAAACAAATCAAACATACTCCTCAGAAGGTTTAGGTATATTTGCGGGTAGCCTTAAAGTGCTCGGCACTCGATTAGCACTATCTGGCAATTCAGCAATATCAATAAATACACCAATGAGACTCTCAAAATTCGGTCCCCAATTAAGTAAATAATCCCAACTGAGTGCAGTATTTGTAGATGGTGAGCCATTATTATTCGGCCTATAGAAACTACCCATGTGTGTGGATAAATCATCGTCAGATGCAACGAGAGTGCTTAAAGAACCGCGAAATGAACTGTCAAAACCATCATAATTAACATTAGGCGGCAATGGTGGTTTTGTTGATGGCGGTGATTCATTAGTTCTCGATGGCGGCTCTTCATCATTAGGTTTACTGTACAAATTGTCAGAACGTTTATCGCCAACCAATGAATTATTATCATATTCAATCTCGGAACACGTGAAACTATCATTGCCACTTTCATCAGTTGTCGATGAATTTCTTCGATCCAATCTTTCTGGTGGCGGTGTATGTCGCCGATGATGATGTAATGGCCCATGAGGCGGTGGCGGTCCTCTTGCTTCACTTGAAGAGCTCACAGCATCCAAAGTTGAAACGAGACTTGAAGTTCTCGGTCGAGAATTCAATCGTTCAATTTCTTCAGCAGTTAAACCCATTGGGCCAGTTGACACATTATTACCAGTTTCATTGGCCAACTGTGGAGCTTTTCTACTTGCTGTCGAACCTGACAATTGGCTCATAATTGGCGAATTCAAACTTCGTTCACTGTTTGAATTAAGTGCATCTTTACCAACGCCACCGGACGACGATGTAGTTGCCAATAGCGCAGATTGTAGTGGCTTACCGCTGATATCATGTAGCGTGAGAATACGCGGTTGTTGCGCGGATAATTCACTGCTCGGTGATAATCTTGCTAGTGGTGTGCTTTGCAATAATTTCGGTGTCGGTCCCGATTGTCCACCAACACTCGGCGGTGGCATTGCTCTTGATGGGAATGGTCCTGCATGACGATGTGGCGTTCCCTGATGTTTATGATGATTTCCATAGCCGCCAATTGGCGGTGGTGTTGCCTTATATTTTCTCATACCGTCACGATAACCTTTATAATGATAAACAATATCAATATCACTTGGTGCAATTGAACTTGCGTTCTCCAAATCGTAATGCTCTGGCATATCGGGTTCAGTATTGTGCTCGTGTGAATGCATAGAACTTTGTGTTGGTGGCGGTAGTGGTGGATGTTCGTCACGAATTGGTGGACTTTTTGTTATTTCACGTTCAATAATGTCGGGACGTTGTGGCCGGTGTTCTGCATTATTTAGTTCACGTTCTTTGTATTTTTTGGATATCAATTCGGGGCCCATATGGCCAACTCCACGAAGATCTGATGTATCGGATATGTATGTATTTTCGTGTCGTGACATAATACCGTCATTGCCCGAACCTACTAACGAATTTCCCGTCATAATTGCGTTAGTATTTTTGTTAACAACGGACGGCGCTTTTTCTTTGCTCTGCCGTCGTAAACGGAAGACAACGAAACTAACGAGAATAGCAACGAGCAATGTCACGAAGAAAACAATAACGAGTGTTATTCCAATGCTGAGTGGATCAGCTGCTGCTGCTGCACTTATTCCAATTAATCCACGGCAGCCACGCGACACTTTTCCATGATAAATAACGTCTTTGAAGATTGATCCAGAGCCATTGAATGGCTGTACTTCATTGTTGATGGTAAAATTCGCCAGACAGCCCTCGAAATTCGATGGGAAATTATCATGGGCGTAATATAAATCGCGTCGAACACCGCCAATAAATAAAACAGTTAAATAAGGATCCAAAAAATCGTGTACACCAGCTGAATCAAGCTCGTCGCCAGTTAATTTGCCGTCAATTAAAAGTTGGAGACCTCGTGAATGCGCAATAATTGTCAAATTATGCCAACGACCATCAGCCAATGTGCCGTCAACAAGTCCTGTCATATTTACTGCTGAGCCGAGCAATGACGCATATGATAATTGTCCATTTCGAAGTTCAATTGATGTGTAATGTTTATTTGTTGCAGCGTAAATTAATATTCCACTGGATTTTATTGTACGAAACATAATACCAATTATTTTCGGTGGTGCTGCACCGACTGCAAATAAATTTGTTTCATCAGTGGCTGCGCGAATAGCACGATTGCGAGACCACGATGTCGTACCGCCATACAAATAATCCAATAATTGCATTCTCTTGTGTTTTTCAGAGATTTTAAATTCAACATAACCACCATCATTCAAATTAATTGGTTCCAAAGCACCGCGACAATTGGGTGCTGTCAATGCGCCACATTGACATGACACCTGATGCCATTTATCATAGCATTTACCATACAAGCCACATATTGAATGAATATTGTCCATTTTCTGAATACACATATCATTTTCTGAACGGGGACACGTATTTTTTATACCGCGCAACGACAGTGGATTTGTTAAATTGAGCGCGCGACCATTTATCGACACTGAATGAACACAACCAACCAAATCATCCGAGTGCACTTGACCTGGACGTTCTAAAACAGGATCAGCTGATGCCAAACCCCCAATCAGCAACGGATTGTTATTAAAATTTAATGTTCCAGTTGGACCAACATCATCAGCATAGCATGACCCGTCACCAGGTTTACAATCATCACAAATATCACCGTGTTCACGGCAATTTGACACACTCAATGAAACAACACGTCCATTACGTGTAGCTGTTACTTTACGCCATTCACCATCGTCCAAACGATTTGATTTCGTCACTTTTACTGATGTAATTGCACTTCTTGCACCACCATACGCAAAATTGATTTGTCCATTGATGAGCTCCAGGACAATGAAATCCGAGCGACCACCGCTTTGCGGCCCATAATTGTATAGAAGTAATGCGTCCGGTTTATTCGTAGCAAATACCATTGTAATATCATTTGTATTTGAATCCAATGATGGAAATGACATGTATGACAATTCATCAAATCCAAACGTCGAACGTTCACAGTGTCTGCCATAACGTCCTTCTGGACAACTGCATCGATATCCCGGTTTTTGTCCCACGCACAAACCACCATAAAGACATGGATTTGGCCGACATGAATCAGTGATTGCTTCGCAATGATTCCCGCGGTAACCAGCGCGACATAGGCAGAAAAAGCTCGAGCCGTCTGGTGAAACTTTGCATGAACCATCATTACGACAGGGATTGCTGGCGCACGCATCACCACGTTTCAATTCACACAATTTCCCTTCACGATTTGCTGGACAAATGCATAAGAAATCATAACCCATACGTCGACATTGTCCACCTTCAAGACATGGACTCGGCGAGCATGGATCCTGTCGTCTTTCACATCGTGCGCCAGTAAAGCCTTCGCGGCATTTGCAAAACATCTCGTGTACAACACGCGCCGATGTTAAAATTAAACTTGGACTGTTGATTATTTGCGCGTCATCATAAACGACCAATTGATCGCTGCACGATCCACCATTGTCACATGCCATTTGTTTGCACGGTGAGAAACCAACGGTAATACTATTGCCATTCAAAATATCCTGTATTGCCTCACGCTTACGTGAAAGTAAATTGATTACTTCGTGTTTTGGTCGATATCCTAAAATGAAAGAAATGAAAAATGTAGAAAATTGGATATGAGAGAGTGAAAATTATTGCGATATTATACTCAAACACAAATATGGTCTGAGTAATAAAATTATTCATTGCAAACTTACCCTGTGACGTCTCTATAGCGATGTAAATATTGAGGTTTCCATCACTTTCACCGATACTGTATATGGAAATTGTATCACCCGTGTCAGCTGCTTCTTGCAACATATCAATAATTGGTCGATAATATTTATTGAGCAATTCTGCGGCAGTTATTTTATTAATTTGTAATGTGACGCTATTATCCACGGTAGTATTGGAGAATACGAGGAATTCCACTGTGACCTTGGATACAACATTTGGATGTCGTCCATCGTTGCCTGTGATACTTAACGAATAGCCCAAACCTACGATTACAAAATTCAATGGTCAAATATCATGTTTGGATTACGAAAATAATATATATATATATATATATATTATAATTATATATAAAATACATGCGTACATGAATACACGTTTTGAATATATTTAACCACTTTGCATTCATTAATGTTTTCGATCTTTCATATATGCAATCTGATGTGATTAGCATTAATGGATAGTGGATGTGTGCTCTCTATTCTTAGTACACTTATATATTTGAGTATCACGATAACATAAAATGATCTTTCGCATAACGATATTGTTGGCTGTTCATATTAACGCGGTATTTCTACTCTCCCTCTTTTCCTTCGAATCAATCTTTTTTTTTTTGTATTGTCCTTCCTTTTATTTTTTCTCTCCACCTCTCTATACCCGCCCATGAATTATTCAAATACAAACCCAGTTCTCTCCATGCTTTTTTTTTCCCCTTCACATTTTCCCTCTATCTCATTCTCCCCAGTTCTCTTCCCTTTCTTACTTACATTCCCCCGTCCTCCGCGAAATCACCTCAACACTAATTTATGAACTTTCAAGCACGTACCGGGGGTAATTTTGCTGGTATGTAAATCGCAAGCGATCGGAACACTCAGTACACTTGGATTCGAGCCCTGAAGTATTTTACATGCGTAATCTCCGGTGGTATCGGGATCATTTGGATGAACATCAGCTATTTTTCCCAATGGTGCGTTTCCATTTAATGAATAGACCATAACATGAACGGAACGTGGCGTTGATGGACTGTCATTTTCATCCAGGACAATTATTGTAACTGTATGCTCGCTCTTCATGCGCGGCACACCTGAGTCCTCAACTTCAATCTGTAATTATTAATAAAATATTCGCTATTATTATCATTTACGCGATTGGGATCGTGATTTTATTTAATTTTATTTCCATGCACAATCAAGATAGCAAATATGTTCATGTCATGTTATTAGTTATGATATGAAAACTTACCAGTATATCCAGGTGTGGCATAATTTCTCTGTCAAGACTCCTGGTTGTTCTGAGTATACCTGAGTGTTTGTCCACTGTAACAACATCCGCCTGTCGTCCGCCAATGAGTCGATATGTGAATGGCGCACCATTGGGCGGTAAATCCGGATCGATCGCCGTCAATGTCATTATACTTGTACCTGCCGGTTCATTTTCATTGACATAACCAATAATTTCCGGTACATCAAATATCGGACCATTGTCATTGACATCAAGTAGATCAATTTGAACTGTTGTTGTACCAGTTTGAGGCGGCACACCAGTATCGATGGCACCAATAATTAGTTGATATGTTGTGATTGTTTCGCGATCGAGTAATTTAGCCGTTTCCACATCACCCAATTGAGGATCAACTTTGAAAGCCTGTCCCACATTGCCGCCAATTATCGAGTATGAAAATAGATTGTTTTGCGGCCTCACATCTTTGTCAATTGCACGAACTGTAAGAATTCTCGTGCCTTGATTGGCGTCTTCCGATATCGAAGCTTTATAATTATTTTGTAAAAATTCCGGTGGATCATTGCCGTCTTGAATTGAAATGATAACTTGCGCCTCGTCTGTGTCATTGCCACGTATTCCACCGTAATTTTTCGCCATCACTGTTAGCACTGCACGATTTTGTGTTTCTCTATCAAGTCTACGTGAGACACTAATAATTCCCGTATCCGAACCAATTGAAAATCCACGATCGTTTGACGATCCAACAAAGAGATAATACACACGACCGTCATCACCACCGTCTTGATCTGTTGCCTGAACTAAACCAACTGATGTACCGACTTCCGCACTTTCCGACACATCCAAATGAAACACGGGTTGAATAAATTTCGGATAAAATTCATTGACTCCAGTAATGTGAACTAGAACAGTTGTAAAGCCAACCATTTGTGGAGTAGAATCAGGATTTGCCGCAACAATATCCAAAGTATATTCATTCGCCTCTTCATAATCAAAACTAATTCTTGATATAATTATTCCCGTATCTTGTTTTATTTGAAAATGATCTTTGCCACTACCGCCAATAATTCGATACTGTATCACCGCATTTTTCACAGAGTCAATATCTTTAGCAACCACTTTATATACAAAACTATTGGGTTTTGAATTTTCTGGTAAAAAGGCTTCGTAAGTACTTTGATTAAATGTCGGTGGATTATCATTAATATCCGAAACATTGATATCCAATGTCGCGGTTGCTTGTCGCGGTTCAAAACCCAAATCAGTCGCCGTAATATTTAATCGATACTCCTGAATAATATCGTAATCCAATGGTTGTAAAATTGTAATAGCGCCAGTAATTGGATGTATTGAAAATTCTTTTCGTTCACTGTTTGATGCTATTTTATATCTGATCATACCGTTGGGTCCGCTGTCACCATCCACTGCATTGACCGTTAATATTGTGGTATTTTCCGGTTCATTCTCCGGCACACGGACTTGATAAGATGATGCCTCGAACATTGGCGCATGTCGATTCTCACCAGTGATAATTAATGCAAGTGACACTTGATCCATTTGTGGTGGTACACCTTTATCAATAGCACGTGCATTTAATTCAAATGTTGTACCTATCGGTATAGCGTTAATACTTTTAGCCACATAAACCCAACCGCTTTTTGTTTCAATTCCAAATAAATCCGATCCATTACCGCCCTGCAGCGAATAATCAATTTCAGCATTAACACCAAAATCACCATCATCAGTAGCAACTAATTTTATTATACGCTTTCCAATCTCTAATCCTTCCGGCACTGGTGATAAATAGGAGCGTTCTTCAAATGTTGGTGAATTATTATTCGCATCAACAACACTGACATACACAATGGTTTTCGATGACAATGGTGGTTTTCCATTGTCTGTCGCGACGACGACTATTGAATAGAGATTTTCCGGCGATGAGGAACGATGTGTGTGCTTGTAACGTAGTGTACGTTTACTAAAAATATCTCCAGTCGCCGGATCAACTGAAAACAAATCCGATGGATGAAGTAAACTGTATGAAATAACGGAATTTGGCCCCTGTTTATCATGATCAGTTGTCGATACTTGACCAACATGCGCCAATCGTCTTTGCATCTCGGGAAAATGAAAGTGATATGAGTCTTTCAAAAATTCAGGCGCATTATCATTTTGATCTTGTATTGTTATTGTTAGTGTTGTTTCTTGACCCCATGCACCATCAGCTGCAACAACTTTCAATAAATATTCATCTTGCTCCTCGCGATCTAAATATCCGACAACTTCCACATTGCCTGTAATAGGATCAATGGAAAATTTTCCACCAGGATTTTCACGAAATGAATATGTTACATTTGCATTTTGTCCGATGTCCTGATCGCTGCTTGTCATTTTAATGACAAACGAACCGATTTCAGCATTCTCCGTCACATTTACACTGAATAATCGTGTAAAACGTGGTGGATTATCATTTTTATCGAGGACTGTAATCAAAACCGTTGCTGTACCCGACATACGCGGTTCACCTTGATCACGTGCTTCCACCACCAATTCATAAGAATCAATATCTTCACGATCTAATTGAGCATTTGTACTAATTTCTCCATTATTTTCATCAATAATAAATGATTCGTCGAAATCATTGATTAAATAATAAGTAACTTGACCATTTTCACCTGAATCCAAATCTTTTGCAGTTATCTTTGTGATATAAATCGGTGGATATTCTTCTTCAATAACGGATGCATTGTAAATTGCTGCTTCCATTATCGGTGGATTGTCATTAGCGTCTGTGACATTAATTAAGAGTTGCACCACAGATCTCAATGGTGGATTATCGGAATCTCGAACTTCCACCCAAGCTTCATAAGTTGGGGCAGTTTCGTAATCAAATCCAGATGCAACTAGAACATCACCCGAATGCGAATCAATACGTAAGGCATCACCAACGTTGCCACCGGCCATTGCAAATATTAAATTACTCGCTACACCAATTTTCGGTGTTGTCGCACTCAGTGTCGTGATAATTCTACCCTCTGGCACATCTTCAGTTAGGGTAAATCGAGTATTAATTGTTGCACTGAAACTTGGGAAAAGATGACGTTCCCACAAATGAATAACCAAATCAGCAGTAACTGTTTGTGGCTGTTCACCGCAATCAGACGCACGTATTTGCAATTGATAAGTCGTTTTGGAATTTGATAGCTCGGTTGACGCACGTATAACACCATTTGAAGGATCAATAACAAAACGTTCGGCATCGATACCTTGAATACGATAAATAATTCGTGAATTTTCACCGTCATCATTATCAATTGCTTTTGCACCAAAAACAAAGTCACCTAAAAAAAACCAAGTCAAAGAACCAAAAATAAATAAAAGGGATTTGTTTTTTTTTTTAATGTTATTCAAATGAACTGTTAGGGGATTAATTGGTTTGTGTCTTGATATTATCATTTCACTTACCGGGTTTTGTTGAATCGGGTACATAAGCGGTGTATCGTGGACTGGAAAACTTTGGTGCATTGTCATTCAAATCTTCAACAAATATTGTGAGATTTACAGCAGCCGCACGTGGCTCAGTTGGACTTGAATCTTGTGCTACTAGAGTCAAATGATAAATTGATGTTTGTTCACGATCAAGTGGAACTAAAGTTATGACTTCACCAGTTTCAGGATTAACGGAAAAACGTTCGGTATTTTCACCCAAGAGACTGTACCTGTTAATAATAAAATGAGGGCAACATTGACTGAATTGTTGAATAAAATGTAATGTTAATTTAATATTTAATTAAAGTTCGTTCAAATCACTATTTTATTCTGATATATTTACCGAATTTTAGCATTCAATCCCTCATCCTTGTCTGTCGCAATTGGTTTAGCAACCCACGCACCAGCACGTCCATTTTCCACAACCGAAGCTTTATAATCAGGTCGTGAAAATTCCGGACTATGATCATTAACATCGAGCACAACTACTTTGAGTATTCCAGATCCAGTGAGTGGTGGTGATCCTGTAAATCAATAAATTACTCAATCAACAACATTTTCTTCTCTACTTTACGTGATGAAATGAAGGAAATATATTATACTAATACGATATTTCAATAAACATAATATATATTAATATAAATTATTTTTTGAACTGTACTTTTTAATTGAAAGTATGGAATAAAGAATAATTGATTAGCCCACAATTTCAAAACGCGGATTAATTCAAATATGTATTTACAAATGAAAACTTTAAATGCAAATTTAATTTGCTTCTTTCTCAATCGCCTTAATCTCATAATTTATCAGCATATTGCGATTTATTTATAATATCATGTGGTGTTTACGGGGGCGGACATGAACATACAGAATTTATTGAAACTCTGGTAACAAAATAAAATAAAAAAACAAAATGAAAAAAAAAAAGAAAAATAAAAAACCACAAATAAACATTATTCTTTTCAGCGGAACAGTTGAAAAATATAAACAAAAATATAATTATAGACGGAGTATTTTTGCATATTATTTATATATAACAACATTCCATTTTGATACGAGGTATGTATAAGGCCTGTGAGGGATTGTGCAAGGATAACGTCGGGGGTGTGGAGCACGTAGTAATCGTATGTCATATATATACACATATCCTCCACCAAGGACGTATATAAAGAATCGTGGTCTCTGCCTATACCCTTCAGGTATATATTTGTATATACACACACACACACACACACACA